>CALNHX010010931.1:0-36159 GCA_940337035.1 Agriotes lineatus
ATGCCTATAAATATAGTCAGCGGTCTATAATTAATTAACTGTGGTTCCTCGACAAAGAGAGTGTTTCCAAAAGTGCACAAAATAATTCTTAGCTGTCACGCAATGTTACCTACCGATTGCAAACTATATATAAAAGCATATATAATACCTGAAAACGCTTTTTGACACGTTTGAATTGCTTTGCATACCAAACAAATAGAACGAAAAATTTATTTGTTGTGTAGTCTAAAAGTTCAATATTACGTTTGCGGAAGATATGCAACTGGGGTGTGCACAATGCCTATAAATATAGTCAGCGGTCTATAATTAATTAACTGTGGTTCCTCGACAAAGAGAGTGCTTCCAAAAGTGCACAAAATAATTCTTAGCTGTCACGCAATGTTACCTACCGATTGCAAACTATATATAAAAGCTTTAATAATACCTGCAAACGCTTTTTGACACGTTTGAATGGCTTTGCATACGCAACAAATAGAACGAAAATTTTAATTGTTGTGTAGTCTAAAAGTTCAATATTACGTTTGGGGAAGATATGCAACTGGGGTGTGCACAATGCCTATAAATATAGTCAGCGGTCTATAATTAATTAACTGTGGTTCCTCGACAAAGAGAGTGCTTCCAAAAGTGCACAAAATAATTCTTAAGTGTCACGCAATGTTACCTACCGATTGCAAACTATATATAAAAGCATATATAATACCTGCAAACGCTTTTTGACACGTTTGAATTGCTTTGCATACGAAACAAATAGAACGAAAATTTTATTTGCTGTGTAGTCTAAAAGTTCAATATTACGTTTGCGGAAGATATGCAACTGGGGTGTGCACAATGCCTATAAATATAGTCAGCGGTCTATAATTAATTAACTGTGGTTCCTCGACAAAGAGAGTGCTTCCAAAAGTGCACAAAATAATTCTTATCTGTCACGCAATGTTACCTACCGATTGCAAACTATATATAAAAGCTTTAATAATACCTGCAAACGCGTTTTGGCACGTTTGAATTGCTTTGCATACGCAACAAATAGAACGAAAATTTTTTTTGCTGTGTAGTCTAAAAGTTCAATATTACGTTTGCGGAAGATATGCAACTGGGGTGTTCACAATGCCTATAAATATAGGTAGCGGTCTATAATTGATTAACTGTGGATCCTCGACAGGAAGAGTGTTTCCAAAAGTGCACAAAATAATTCTTAGCTGTCACGCAATGTTACCTACCGATTGCAAACTATATATAAAAGCATATATAATACCTGCAAACGCTTTTTGACACGTTTGAATGGCTTTGCATACGCAACAAATAGAACGAAAATTTTAATTGTTGTGTAGTCTAAAAGTTCAATATTACGTTTGCGGAAGATATGCAACTGGGGTGTGCACAATGCCTATAAATATAGTCAGCGGTCTATAATTAATTAACTGTGGTTCCTCGACAAAGAGAGTGCTTCCAAAAGTGCACAAAATAATTCTTAGCTGTCACGCAATGTTACCTACCGATTGCAAACTATATATAAAAGCATATATAATACCTGCAAACGCTTTTTGACACGTTTGAATTGCTTTGCATACCAAACAAATAGAACGAAAAATTTATTTGTTGTGTAGTCTAAAAGTTCAATATGACGTTTGCGGAAGATATGCAACTGGGGTGTGCACAATGGCTATAAATATAGTCAGCGGTCTATAATTAATTAACTGTGGTTCCTCGACAAAGAGAGTGCTTCCAAAAGTGCACAAAATAATTCTTAAGTGTCACGCAATGTTACCTACCGATTGCAAACTATATATAAAAGCATATATAATACCTGCAAACGCTTTTTGACACGTTTGAATTGCTTTGCATACGAAACAAATAGAACGAAAATTTTATTTGCTGTGTAGTCTAAAAGTTCAATATTACGTTTGCGGAAGATATGCAACTGGGGTGTGCACAATGCCTATAAATATAGTCAGCGGTCTATAATTAATTAACTGTGGTTCCTCGACAAAGAGAGTGCTTCCAAAAGTGCACAAAATAATTCTTATCTGTCACGCAATGTTACCTACCGATTGCAAACTATATATAAAAGCTTTAATAATACCTGCAAACGCGTTTTGGCACGTTTGAATTGCTTTGCATACGCAACAAATAGAACGAAAATTTTTTTTGCTGTGTAGTCTAAAAGTTCAATATTACGTTTGCGGAAGATATGCAACTGGGGTGTTCACAATGCCTATAAATATAGGTAGCGGTCTATAATTGATTAACTGTGGATCCTCGACAGGAAGAGTGTTTCCAAAAGTGCACAAAATAATTCTTAGCTGTCACGCAATGTTACCTACCGATTGCAAACTATATATAAAAGCATATATAATACCTGCAAACGCTTTTTGACACGTTTGAATGGCTTTGCATACGCAACAAATAGAACGAAAATTTTAATTGTTGTGTAGTCTAAAAGTTCAATATTACGTTTGCGGAAGATATGCAACTGGGGTGTGCACAATGCCTATAAATATAGTCAGCGGTCTATAATTAATTAACTGTGGTTCCTCGACAAAGAGAGTGCTTCCAAAAGTGCACAAAATAATTCTTAGCTGTCACGCAATGTTACCTACCGATTGCAAACTATATATAAAAGCATATATAATACCTGCAAACGCTTTTTGACACGTTTGAATTGCTTTGCATACGCAACAAATAGAACGAAAATTTTAATTGTTGTGTAGTCTGAAAGTTCAATATTACGTTTGCGGAAGATATGCAACTGGGGTGTGCACAATGCCTATAAATATAGTCAGCGGTCTATAATTAATTAACTGTGGTTCCTCGACAAAGAGAGTGCTTCCAAAAGTGCACAAAATAATTCTTAAGTGTCACGTAATGTTACCTACCGATTGCAAACTATATATAAAAGCATATATAATACCTGCAAACGCTTTTTGACACGTTTGAATTGCTTTGCATACCAAACAAATAGAACGAAAAATTTATTTGTTGTGTAGTCTAAAAGTTCAATATTACGTTTGCGGAAGATATGCAACTGGGGTGTGCACAATGCCTATAAATATAGTCAGCGGTCTATAATTAATTAACTGTGGTTCCTCGACAAAGAGAGTGCTTCCAAAAGTGCACAAAATAATTCTTAAGTGTCACGCAATGTTACCTACCGATTGCAAACTATATATAATAGCATATATAATACCTGCAAACGCTTTTTGACACGTTTGAATTGCTTTGCATACGAAACAAATAGAACGAAAATTTTATTTGCTGTGTAGTCTAAAAGTTCAATATTACGTTTGCGGAAGATATGCAACTGGGGTGTGCACAATGCCTATAAATATAGTCAGCGGTCTATAATTAATTAACTGTGGTTCCTCGACAAAGAGAGTGCTTCCAAAAGTGCACAAAATAATTCTTATCTGTCACGCAATGTTACCTACCGATTGCAAACTATATATAAAAGCTTTAATAATACCTGCAAACGCGTTTTGGCACGTTTGAATTGCTTTGCATACGCAACAAATAGAACGAAAATTTTTTTTGCTGTGTAGTCTAAAAGTTCAATATTACGTTTGCGGAAGATATGCAACTGGGGTGTTCACAATGCCTATAAATATAGGTAGCGGTCTATAATTGATTAACTGTGGATCCTCGACAGGAAGAGTGTTTCCAAAAGTGCACAAAATAATTCTTAGCTGTCACGCAATGTTACCTACCGATTGCAAACTATATATAAAAGCATATATAATACCTGCAAACGCTTTTTGACACGTTTGAATGGCTTTGCATACGCAACAAATAGAACGAAAATTTTAATTGTTGTGTAGTCTAAAAGTTCAATATTACGTTTGCGGAAGATATGCAACTGGGGTGTGCACAATTCCTATAAATATAGTCAGCGGTCTATAATTAATTAACTGTGGTTCCTCGACAAAGAGAGTGCTTCCAAAAGTGCACAAAATAATTCTTAGCTGTCACGCAATGTTACCTACCGATTGCAAACTATATATAAAAGCATATATAATACCTGCAAACGCTTTTTGACACGTTTGAATTGCTTTGCATACGCAACAAATAGAACGAAAATTTTAATTGTTGTGTAGTCTAAAAGTTCAATATTACGTTTGCGGAAGATATGCAACTGGGGTGTGCACAATGCCTATAAATATAGTCAGCGGTCTATAATTAATTAACTGTGGTTCCTCGACAAAGAGAGTGCTTCCAAAAGTGCACAAAATAATTCTTAAGTGTAACGCAATGTTACCTACCGATTGCAAACTATATATAAAAGCATATATAATACCTGCAAACGCTTTTTGACACGTTTGAATTGCTTTGCATACCAAACAAATAGAACGAAAAATTTATTTGTTGTGTAGTCTAAAAGTTCAATATTACGTTTGCGGAAGATATGCAACTGGGGTGTGCACAATGCCTATAAATATAGTCAGCGGTCTATAATTAATTAACTGTGGTTCCTCGACAAAGAGAGTGCTTCCAAAAGTGCACAAAATAATTCTTAAGTGTCACGCAATGTTACCTACCGATTGCAAACTATATATAAAAGCATATATAATACCTGCAAACGCTTTTTGACACGTTTGAATGGCTTTGCATACGCAACAAATAGAACGAAAATTTTAATTGTTGTGTAGTCTAAAAGTTCAATATTACGTTTGCGGAAGATATGCAACTGGGGTGTGCACAATGCCTATAAATATAGTCAGCGGTCTATAATTAATTAACTGTGGTTCCTCGACAAAGAGAGTGCTTCCAAAAGTGCACAAAATAATTCTTAGCTGTCACGCAATGTTACCTACCGATTGCAAACTATATATAAAAGCATATATAATACCTGCAAACGCTTTTTGACACGTTTGAATTGCTTTGCATACCAAACAAATAGAACGAAAATTTTAATTGTTGTGTAGTCTAAATGTTCAATATTACGTTTGCGGAAGATATGCAACTGGGGTGTGTACAATGCCTATAAATATAGTCAGCGGTCTATAATTGATTAACTGTGGATCCTCGACAGGAAGAGTGCTTCCAAAAGTGCACAAAATAATTCGTAGCTGTCACGCAATGTTACCTACCGGTTGCAAACTATATATAAAAGCATATATAATACCTGCAAACGCTTTTTGACACGTTTGAATTGCTTTGCATACGAAACAAATAGAACGAAAATTTTATTTGCTGTGTAGTCTAAAAGTTCAATATTACGTTTGCGGAAGATATGCAACTGGGGTGTGCACAATGCCTATAAATATAGTCAGCGGTCTATAATTAATTAACTGTGGTTCCTCGACAAAGAGAGTGCTTCCAAAAGTGCACAAAATAATTCTTATCTGTCACGCAATGTTACCTACCGATTGCAAACTATATATAAAAGCTTTAATAATACCTGCAAACGCGTTTTGACACGTTTGAATTGCTTTGCATACCAAACAAATAGAACGAAAAATTTATTTGTTGTTTAGTCTAAAAGTTCAATATTACGTTTGCGGAAGATATGCAACTGGGGTGTGCACAATGCCTATAAATATAGTCAGCGGTCTATAATTAATTAACTGTGGTTCCTCGACAAAGAGAGTGCTTCCAAAAGTGCACAAAATAATTCTTAGCTGTCACGCAATGATACCTACCGATTGCAAACTATATATAAAAGCTTTAATAATACCTGCAAACGCGTTTTGACACGTTTGAATTGCTTTGCATACGAAACAAATAGAACGAAAATTTTTTTTGCTGTGTAGTCTAAAAGTTCAATATTACGTTTGCGGAAGATATGCAACTGGGGTGTGCACAATGCCTATAAATATAGTCAGCGGTCTATAATTGATTAACTGTGGATCGTCGACAGGAAGAGTGCTTCCAAAAGTGCACAAAATAATTCTTAAGTGTTACGCAATGTTACCTACCGATTGCAAACTATATATAAAAGCTTTAATAATACCTGCAAACGCGTTTTGACACACTTGAATTGCTTTGCATACGAAACAAATAGAACGAAAATTTTATTTGCTCTGTCGTCTAAAAGTTCAATATTACGTTTGCGGAAGATATGCAACTGGGGTGTGCACAATGACTATAAATATAGTCAGCGGTCTATAGTTGATTAACTGTGGATCCTCGACAGAAAGAGTGTTTCCAAAAGTGCACAAAATAATTCTTAGCTGTCACGCAATGTTACCTACCGATTGCAAACTATATATAAAAGCATATATAATACCTGAAAACGCTTTTTGACACGTTTGAATTGCTTTGCATATCAAACAAATAGAACGAAAAATTTATTTGTTGTGTAGTCTAAAAGTTCAATATTACGTTTGCGGAAGATATGCAACTGGGGTGTGCACAATGCCTATAAATATAGTCAGCGGTCTATAATTAATTAACTGTGGTTCCTCGACAAAGAGAGTGCTTCCAAAAGTGCACAAAATAATTCTTAGCTGTCACGCAATGTTACCTACCGATTGCAAACTATATATAAAAACATATATAATACCTGCAAACGCTTTTTGACACGTTTGAATGGCTTTGCATACGCAACAAATAGAACGAAAATTTTAATTGTTGTGTAGTCTAAAAGTTCAATATTATGTTTGCGGAAGATATGCAACTGGGGTGTGCACAATGCCTATAAATATAGTCAGCGGTCTATAATTAATTAACTGTGGTTCCTCGACAAAGAGAGTGCTTCCAAAAGTGCACAAAATAATTCTTAGCTGTCACGCAATGTTACCTACCGATTGCAAACTATATATAAAAGCATATATAATACCTGCAAACGCTTTTTGACACGTTTGAATGGCTTTGCATACGCAACAAATAGAACGAAAATTTTATTTGCTGTGTCGTCTAAAAGTTCAATATTACGTTTGCGGAAGATATGCAACTGGGGTGTGCACAATGCCTATAAATATAGTCAGCGGTCTATAATTGATTAACTGTGGATCCTCGACAGGAAGAGTGCTTCCAAAAGTGCACAAAATAATTCTTAGCTGTCACGCAATGTTACCTACCGATTGCAAACTATATATAAAAGCATATATAATACCTGCAAACGCTTTTTGACACGTTTGAATTGCTTTGCATAAGAAACAAATTGAACGAAAATTTTATTTGCTGTGTAGTCTAAAAGTTCAATATTACGTTTGCGGAAGATATGCAACTGGGGTGTGCACAATGCCTATAAATATAGTCAGCGGTCTATAATTGATTAACTGTGGATCGTCGACAGGAAGAGTGCTTCCAAAAGTGCACAAAATAATTCTTAAGTGTCACGCAATGTTACCTACCGATTGCAAACTATATATAAAAGCTTTAATAATACCTGCAAACGCGTTTTGACACATTTGAATTGCTTTGCATACGAAACAAATAGAACGAAAATTTTATTTGCTGTGTCGTCTAAAAGTTCAATATTACGTTTGCGGAAGATATGCAACTGGGGTGTGCAAAATGCCTATAAATATAGTCAGCGGTCTATAATTGATTAACTGTGGATCCTCGACAGGAAGAGTGTTTCCAAAAGTGCACAAAATAATTCTTAGCTGTCACGCAATGTTACCTACCGATTGCAAACTATATATAAAAGCATATATAATACCTGAAAACGCTTTTTGACACGTTTGAATTGCTTTGCATACCAAACAAATAGAACGAAAAATTTATTTGTTGTGTAGTCTAAAAGTTCAATATTACGTTTGCGGAAGATATGCAACTGGGGTGTGCACAATGCCTATAAATATAGTCAGCGGTCTATAATTAATTAAATGTGGTTCCTCGACAAAGAGAGTGCTTCCAAAAGTGCACAAAATAATTCTTAGCTGTCACGCAATGTTACCTACCGATTGCAAACTATATATAAAAGCTTTAATAATACCTGCAAACGCTTTTTGACACGTTTGAATGGCTTTGCATACGCAACAAATAGAACGAAAATTTTAATTGTTGTGTAGTCTAAAAGTTCAATATTACGTTTGCGGAAGATATGCAACTGGGGTGTGCACAATGCCTATAAATATAGTCAGCGGTCTATAATTAATTAACTGTGGTTCCTCGACAAAGAGAGTGCTTCCAAAAGTGCACAAAATAATTCTTAAGTGTCACGCAATGTTACCTACCGATTGCAAACTATATATAAAAGCTTTAATAATACCTGCAAACGCTTTTTGACACGTTTGAATTGCTTTGCATACGAAACAAATAGAACGAAAATTTTATTTGCTGTGTAGTCTAAAAGTTCAATATTACGTTTGCGGAAGATATGCAACTGGGGTGTGCACAATGCCTATAAATATAGTCAGCGGTCTATAATTAATTAACTGTGGTTCCTCGACAAAGAGAGTGCTTCCAAAAGTGCACAAAATAATTCTTAAGTGTCACGCAATGTTACCTACCGATTGCAAACTATATATAAAAGCATATATAATACCTGCAAACGCTTTTTGACACGTTTGAATTGCTTTGCATACCAAACAAATAGAACGAAAAATTTATTTGTTGTGTAGTCTAAAAGTTCAATATTACGTTTGCGGAAGATATGCAACTGGGGTGTGCACAATGCCTATAAATATAGTCAGCGGTTTATAATTGATTAACTGTGGATCCTCGCCAAAGAGAGTGCTTCCAAAAGTGCACAAAATAATTCTTAAGTGTCACGCAATGTTACCTACCGATTGCAAACTATATATAAAAGCTTTAATAATACCTGCAAACGCTTTTTGACACGTTTGAATGGCTTTGCATACGCAACAAATAGAACGAAAATTTTAATTGTTGTGTAGTCTAAAAGTTCAATATTACGTTTGCGGAAGATATGCAACTGGGGTGTGCACAATGCCTATAAATATAGTCAGCGGTCTATAATTAATTAACTGTGGTTCCTCGACAAAGAGAGTGCTTCCAAAAGTGCACAAAATAATTCTTAAGTGTCACGCAATGTTACCTACCGATTGCAAACTATATATAAAAGCATATATAATACCTGCAAACGCTTTTTGACACGTTTGAATTGCTTTGCATACCAAACAAATAGAACGAAAAATTTATTTGTTGTGTAGTCTAAAAGTTCAATATTACGTTTGCGGAAGATATGCAACTGGGGTGTGCACAATGCCTATAAATGTAGTCAGCGGTCTATAATTAATTAACTGTGGTTCCTCGACAAAGAGAGTGCTTCCAAAAGTGCACAAAATAATTCTTAAGTGTCACGCAATGTTACCTACCGATTGCAAACTATATATAAAAGCATATATAATACCTGCAAACGCTTTTTGGCACGTTTGAATGGCTTTGCATACGCAACAAATAGAACGAAAATTTTAATTGTTGTGTAGTCTAAAAGTTCAATATTACGTTTGCGGAAGTTATGCAACTGGGGTGTGCACAATGCCTATAAATATAGTCAGCGGTCTATAATTAATTAACTGTGGTTCCTCGACAAAGAGAGTGCTTCCAAAAGTGCACAAAATAATTCTTAGCTGTCACGCAATGTTACCTACCGATTGCAAACTATATATAAAAGCATATATAATACCTGCAAACGCTTTTTGACACGTTTGAATTGCTTTGCATACCAAACAAATAGAACGAAAATTTTAATTGTTGTGTAGTCTAAATGTTCAATATTACGTTTGCGGAAGATATGCAACTGGGGTGTGCACAATGCCTATAAATATAGTCAGCGGTCTATAATTGATTAACTGTGGATCCTCGACAGGAAGAGTGCTTCCAAAAGTGCACAAAATAATTCGTAGCTGTCACGCAATGTTACCTACCGGTTGCAAACTATATATAAAAGCATATATAATACCTGCAAACGCTTTTTGACACGTTTGAATTGCTTTGCATACGAAACAAATAGAACGAAAATTTTATTTGCTGTGTAGTCTAAATGTTCAATATTACGTTTGCGGAAGATATGCAACTGGGGTGTGCACAATGCCTATAAATATAGTCAGCGGTCTATAATTAATTAACTGTGGTTCCTCGACAAAGAGAGTGCTTCCAAAAGTGCACAAAATAATTCTTAGCTGTCACGCAATGTTACCTACCGATTGCAAACTATATATAAAAGCTTTAATAATACCTGCAAACGCGTTTTGACACGTTTGAATTGCTTTGCATACGAAACAAATAGAACGAAAATTTTTTTTGCTGTGTAGTCTAAAAGTTCAATATTACGTTTGCGGAAGATATGCAACTGGGGTGTGCACAATGCCTATAAATATAGTCAGCGGTCTATAATTGATTAACTGTGGATCGTCGACAGGAAGAGTGCTTCCAAAAGTGCACAAAATAATTCTTAAGTGTCACGCAATGTTACCTACCGATTGCAAACTATATATAAAAGCTTTAATAATACCTGCAAACGCGTTTTGACACATTTGAATTGCTTTGCATACGAAACAAATAGAACGAAAATTTTATTTGCTGTGTCGTCTAAAAGTTCAATATTACGTTTGCGGAAGATATGCAACTGGGGTGTGCACAATGCCTATAAATATAGTCAGCG
This sequence comes from Agriotes lineatus, assembly GCA_940337035.1. Classification (NCBI taxonomy): domain Eukaryota; kingdom Metazoa; phylum Arthropoda; class Insecta; order Coleoptera; family Elateridae; genus Agriotes; species Agriotes lineatus. The sequence continues at coordinate 10,511 of CALNHX010010931.1, forward strand.
GTCTATAATTGATTAACTGTGGATCCTCGACAGGAAGAGTGTTTCCAAAAGTGCACAAAATAATTCTTAGCTGTCACGCAATGTTACCTACCGATTGCAAACTATATATAAAAGCATATATAATACCTGAAAACGCTTTTTGACACGTTTGAATTGCTTTGCATACCAAACAAATAGAACGAAAAATTTATTTGTTGTGTAGTCTAAAAGTTCAATATTACGTTTGCGGAAGATATGCAGCTGGGGTGTGCACAATGCCTATAAATATAGTCAGCGGTCTATAATTAATTAACTGTGGTTCCTCGACAAAGGGAGTGCTTCCAAAAGTGCACAAAATAATTCTTAGCTGTCACGCAATGTTACCTACCGATTGCAAACTATATATAAAAGCTTTACTAATACCTGCAAACGCGTTTTGACACGTTTGAATTGCTTTGCATACGAAACAAATAGAACGAAAATTTTTTTTGCTGTGTAGTCTAAAAGTTCAATATTACGTTTGCGGAAGATATGCAACTGGGGTTGCAACTGGGGTGTGCACAATGCCTATAAATATAGTCAGCGGTCTATAATTGATTAACTGTGGATCGTCGACAGGAAGAGTGTTTCCAAAAGTGCACAAAATAATTCTTAAGTGTCACGCAATGTTACCTACCGATTGCAAACTATATATAAAAGCATATATAATACCTGCAAACGCTTTTTGACACGTTTGAATGGCTTTGCATCCGCAACAAATAGAACGAAAATTTTAATTGTTGTGTAGTCTAAAAGTTCAATATTACGTTTGCGGAAGATATGCAGCTGGGGTGTGCACAATGCCTATAAATATAGACAGCGGTCTATAATTGATTAATTGTGGTTCCTCGACAAAGAGAGTGCTTCCAAAAGTGCACAAAATAATTCTTAAGTGTCACGCAATGTTACCTACCGATTGCAAACTATATATGAAAGCTTTAATAATACCTGCAAACGCGTTTTGGCACATTTGAATTGCTTTGCATACGAAACAAATAGAACGAAAATTTTATTTGCTGTGTAGTCTAAAAGTTCAATATTACGTTTGCGGAAGATATGCAGCTGGGGTGTGCACAATGCCTATAAATATAGACAGCGGTCTATAATTGATTAATTGTGGTTCTTCGACGAAGAGAGTGCTTCCAAAAGTGCACAAAATAATTCTTAAGTGTCACGCAATGTTACCTACCGATTGCAAACTATATATAAAAGCTTTAATAATACCTGCAAACGCTTTCTGATACGTTTGAATTGCTTTGCATACGAAACAAATAGAACGAAAATTTTATTTGCTGCGTAGTCTAAAAGTTCAATATTACGTTTGCGGAAGATATGCAACTGCGGTGTGCACAATGCCTATAAATATAGTCAGCGGTCTATAATTAATTAACTGTGGTTCTTCGACAAAGTGAGTGCTTCCAAAAGTGCACAATTTAATTCTTAGCTGTCACGCAATGTTACCTACCGATTGCAAACTATATATAAAAGCTTTAATAATACCTGCAAACGCGTTTTGACACGTTTGAATTGCTTTGCATAAGAAACAAATAGAACGAAAATTTTATTTGCTGTGTAGTCTAAAAGGTCAATATTACGTTTGCGGAAGATATGCAGCTGGGGTGTGCACAATGCCTATAAATATAGTCAGCGGTCTATAATTAATTAACTGTGGTTCCTCGACAAAGAGAGTGCTTCCAAAAGTGCATAAAATAATTCTTAGCTGTCACGCAATGTTACCTACCGATTGCAAACTATATATAAAAGCTTTAATAATACCTGCAAACGCGTTTTGACACGTTTGAATTGCTTTGCATACGAAACAAATAGAACGAAAATTTTTTTTGCTGTGTAGTCTAAAAGTTCAATATTACGTTTGCGGAAGATATGCAACTGGGGTGTGCACAATGCCTATAAATATAGTCAGCGGTCTATAATTGATTAACTGTGGATCGTCGACAGGAAGAGTGCTTCCAAAAGTGCACAAAATAATTCTTAAGTGTCACGCAATGTTACCTACCGATTGCAAACTATATATAAAAGCTTTAATAATACCTGCAAACGCGTTTTGACACATTTGAATTGCTTTGCATACGAAACAAATAGAACGAAAATTTTATTTGCTGTGTCGTCTAAAAGTTCAATATTACGTTTGCGGAAGATATGCAACTGGGGTGTGCACAATGCCTATAAATATAGTCAGCGGTCTATAATTGATTAACTGTGGATCCTCGACAGGAATAGTGTTTCCAAAAGTGCACAAAATAATTCTTAGCTGTCACGCAATGTTACCTACCGATTGCAAACTATATATAAAAGCATATATAATACCTGAAAACGCTTTTTGACACGTTTGAATTGCTTTGCATACCAAACAAATAGAACGAAAAATTTATTTGTTGTGTAGTCTAAAAGTTCAATATTACGTTTGCGGAAGATATGCAACTGGGGTGTGCACAATGCCTATAAATATAGTCAGCGGTCTATAATTAATTAACTGTGGTTCCTCGACAAAGAGAGTGCTTCTAAAAGTGCACAAAATAATTCTTAGCTGTCACGCAATGTTACCTACCGATTGCAAACTATATATAAAAGCTTTACTAATACCTGCAAACGCGTTTTGACACGTTTGAATTGCTTTGCATACGAAACAAATAGAACGAAAATTTTTTTTGCTGTGTAGTCTAAAAGTTCAATATTACGTTTGCGGAAGATATGCAACTGGGGTGTGCACAATGCCTATAAATATAGTCAGCGGTCTATAATTGATTAACTGTGGATCGTCGACAGGAAGAGTGTTTCCAAAAGTGCACAAAATAATTCTTAAGTGTCACGCAATGTTATCTACCGATTGCAAACTATATATAAAAGCATATATAATACCTGCAAACGCTTTTTGACACGTTTGAATGGCTTTGCATACGCAACAAATAGAACGAAAATTTTAATTGTTGTGTAGTCTAAAAGTTCAATATTACGTTTGCGGAAGATATGCAACTGGGGTGTGCACAATGCCTATAAATATAGTCAGCGGTCTATAATTAATTAACTGTGGTTCCTCGACAAAGAGAGTGCTTCCAAAAGTGCACAAAATAATTCTTAAGTGTCACGCAATGTTACCTACCGATTGCAAACTATATATAAAAGCTTTAATAATACCTGCAAACGCTTTCTGATACGTTTGAATTGCTTTGCATACGAAACAAATAAAACGAAAATTTTATTTGCTGTGTAGTCCAAAAGTTCAATATTACGTTTGCGGAAGATATGCAGCTGGGGTGTGCACAATGCCTATAAATATAGACAGCGGTCTATAATTGATTAATTGTGGTTCTTCGACGAAGAGAGTGCTTCCAAAAGTGCACAAAATAATTCTTAAGTGTCACGCAATGTTACCTACCGATTGCAAACTATATATAAAAGCTTTAATAATACCTGCAAACGCTTTCTGATACGTTTGAATTGCTTTGCATACGAAACAAATAAAACGAAAATTGTATTTGCTGCGTAGTCTAAAAGTTCAATATTACGTTTGCGGAAGATATGCAACTGGGGTGTGCACAATGCCTATAAATATAGTCAGCGGTCTATAATTAATTAACTGTGGTTCTTCGACAAAGTGAGTGCTTCCAAAAGTGCACAATTTAATTCTTAGCTGTCACGCAATGTTACCTACCGATTGCAAACTATATATAAAAGCATATATAATACCTGCAAACGCGTTTTGACACATTTGAATTGCTTTGCATACGAAACAAATAGAACGAAAATTTTATTTGCTGTGTAGTCCAAAAGTTCAATATTACGTTTGCGGAAGATATGCAGCTGGGGTGTGCACAATGCCTATAAATATAGACAGCGGTCTATAATTGATTAATTGTGGTTCTTCGACGAAGAGAGTGCTTCCAAAAGTGCACAAAATAATTCTTAAGTGTCACGCAATGTTACCTACCGATTGCAAACTATATATAAAAGCTTTAATAATACCTGCAAACGCTTTCTGATACGTTTGAATTGCTTTGCATACGAAACAAATAAAACGAAAATTGTATTTGCTGCGTAGTCTAAAAGTTCAATATTACGTTTGCGGAAGATATGCAACTGGGGTGTGCACAATGCCTATAAATATAGTCAGCGGTCTATAATTAATTAACTGTGGTTCTTCGACAAAGTGAGTGCTTCCAAAAGTGCACAATTTAATTCTTAGCTGTCACGCAATGTTATCTACCGATTGCAAACTATATATAAAAGCATATATAATACCTGCAAACGCGTTTTGACACATTTGAATTGCTTTGCATACGAAACAAATAGAACGAAAATTTTATTTGCTGTGTAGTCCAAAAGTTCAATATTACGTTTGCGGAAGATATGCAGCTGGGGTGTGCACAATGCCTATAAATATAGACAGCGGTCTATAATTGATTAATTGTGGTTCTTCGACGAAGAGAGTGCTTCCAAAAGTGCACAAAATAATTCTTAAGTGTCACGCAATGTTACCTACCGATTGCAAACTATATATAAAAGCTTTAATAATACCTGCAAACGCTTTCTGATACGTTTGAATTGCTTTGCATACGAAACAAATAAAACGAAAATTGTATTTGCTGCGTAGTCTAAAAGTTCAATATTACGTTTGCGGAAGATATGCAACTGGGGTGTGCACAATGCCTATAAATATAGTCAGCGGTCTATAATTAATTAACTGTGGTTCTTCGACAAAGTGAGTGCTTCCAAAAGTGCACAAAATAATTCTTAAGTGTCACGCAATGTTACCTACCGATTGCAAACTATATATAAAAGCTTTAATAATACCTGCAAACGCGTTTTGACACGTTTGAATTGCTTTGCATACGAAACAAATAGAACGAAAATTTTATTTGCTGTGTAGTCTAAAAGTTCAATATTACGTTTGCGGAAGATATGCAGCTGGGGTGTGCACAATGCCTATAAATATAGACAGCGGTCTATAATTAATTAACTGTGGTTCCTCGACAAAGAGAGTGCTTCCAAAAGTGCACAAAATAATTCTTAAGTGTCACGCAATGTTATCTACCGATTGCAAACTATATATAAAAGCATATATAATACCTGCAAACGCTTTTTGACACGTTTGAATGGCTTTGCATCCGCAACAAATAGAACGAAAATTTTAATTGTTGTGTAGTCTAAAAGTTCAATATTACGTTTGCGGAAGATATGCAACTGGGGTGTGCACAATGCCTATAAATATAGTCAGCGGTCTATAATTAATTAACTGTGGTTCCTCGACAAAGAGAGTGCTTCCAAAAGTGCACAAAATAATTCTTAAGTGTCACGCAATGTTACCTACCGATTGCAAACTATATATGAAAGCTTTAATAATACCTGCAAACGCGTTTTGACACATTTGAATTGCTTTGCATACGAAACAAATAGAACGAAAATTTTATTTGCTGTGTAGTCTAAAAGTTCAATATTACGTTTGCGGAAGATATGCAGCTGGGGTGTGCACAATGCCTATAAATATAGACAGCGGTCTATAATTGATTAATTGTGGTTCTTCGACGAAGAGAGTGCTTCCAAAAGTGCACAAAATAATTCTTAAGTGTCACGCAATGTTACCTACCGATTGCAAACTATATATAAAAGCTTTAATAATACCTGCAAACGCTTTCTGATACGTTTGAATTGCTTTGCATACGAAACAAATAGAACGAAAATTTTATTTGCTGCGTAGTCTAAAAGTTCAATATTACGTTTGCGGAAGATATGCAACTGGGGTGTGCACAATGCCTATAAATATAGTCAGCGGTCTATAATTAATTAACTGTGGTTCTTCGACAAAGTGAGTGCTTCCAAAAGTGCACAATTTAATTCTTAGCTGTCACGCAATGTTACCTACCGATTGCAAACTATATATAAAAGCTTTAATAATACCTGCAAACGCGTTTTGACACGTTTGAATTGCTTTGCATAAGAAACAAATAGAACGAAAATTTTATTTGCTGTGTAGTCTAAAAGGTCAATATTACGTTTGCGGAAGATATGCAGCTGGGGTGTGCACAATGCCTATAAATATAGTCAGCGGTCTATAATTAATTAACTGTGGTTCCTCGACAAAGAGAGTGCTTCCAAAAGTGCATAAAATAATTCTTAGCTGTCACGCAATGTTACCTACCGATTGCAAACTATATATAAAAGCTTTAATAATACCTGCAAACGCGTTTTGACACGTTTGAATTGCTTTGCATACGAAACAAATAGAACGAAAATTTTTTTTGCTGTGTAGTCTAAAAGTTCAATATTACGTTTGCGGAAGATATGCAACTGGGGTGTGCACAATGCCTATAAATATAGTCAGCGGTCTATAATTGATTAACTGTGGATCGTCGACAGGAAGAGTGCTTCCAAAAGTGCACAAAATAATTCTTAAGTGTCACGCAATGTTACCTACCGATTGCAAACTATATATAAAAGCTTTAATAATACCTGCAAACGCGTTTTGACACATTTGAATTGCTTTGCATACGAAACAAATAGAACGAAAATTTTATTTGCTGTGTCGTCTAAAAGTTCAATATTACGTTTGCGGAAGATATGCAACTGGGGTGTGCACAATGCCTATAAATATAGTCAGCGGTCTATAATTGATTAACTGTGGATCCTCGACAGGAATAGTGTTTCCAAAAGTGCACAAAATAATTCTTAGCTGTCACGCAATGTTACCTACCGATTGCAAACTATATATAAAAGCATATATAATACCTGAAAACGCTTTTTGACACGTTTGAATTGCTTTGCATACCAAACAAATAGAACGAAAAATTTATTTGTTGTGTAGTCTAAAAGTTCAATATTACGTTTGCGGAAGATATGCAACTGGGGTGTGCACAATGCCTATAAATATAGTCAGCGGTCTATAATTAATTAACTGTGGTTCCTCGACAAAGAGAGTGCTTCTAAAAGTGCACAAAATAATTCTTAGCTGTCACGCAATGTTACCTACCGATTGCAAACTATATATAAAAGCTTTACTAATACCTGCAAACGCGTTTTGACACGTTTGAATTGCTTTGCATACGAAACAAATAGAACGAAAATTTTTTTTGCTGTGTAGTCTAAAAGTTCAATATTACGTTTGCGGAAGATATGCAACTGGGGTGTGCACAATGCCTATAAATATAGTCAGCGGTCTATAATTGATTAACTGTGGATCGTCGACAGGAAGAGTGTTTCCAAAAGTGCACAAAATAATTCTTAAGTGTCACGCAATGTTATCTACCGATTGCAAACTATATATAAAAGCATATATAATACCTGCAAACGCTTTTTGACACGTTTGAATGGCTTTGCATACGCAACAAATAGAACGAAAATTTTAATTGTTGTGTAGTCTAAAAGTTCAATATTACGTTTGCGGAAGATATGCAACTGGGGTGTGCACAATGCCTATAAATATAGTCAGCGGTCTATAATTAATTAACTGTGGTTCCTCGACAAAGAGAGTGCTTCCAAAAGTGCACAAAATAATTCTTAAGTGTCACGCAATGTTACCTACCGATTGCAAACTATATATAAAAGCTTTAATAATACCTGCAAACGCGTTTTGACACATTTGAATTGCTTTGCATACGAAACAAATAGAACGAAAATTTTATTTGCTGTGTAGTCCAAAAGTTCAATATTACGTTTGCGGAAGATATGCAGCTGGGGTGTGCACAATGCCTATAAATATAGACAGCGGTCTATAATTGATTAATTGTGGTTCTTCGACGAAGAGAGTGCTTCCAAAAGTGCACAAAATAATTCTTAAGTGTCACGCAATGTTACCTACCGATTGCAAACTATATATAAAAGCTTTAATAATACCTGCAAACGCTTTCTGATACGTTTGAATTGCTTTGCATACGAAACAAATAAAACGAAAATTGTATTTGCTGCGTAGTCTAAAAGTTCAATATTACGTTTGCGGAAGATATGCAACTGGGGTGTGCACAATGCCTATAAATATAGTCAGCGGTCTATAATTAATTAACTGTGGTTCTTCGACAAAGTGAGTGCTTCCAAAAGTGCACAATTTAATTCTTAGCTGTCACGCAATGTTACCTACCGATTGCAAACTATATATAAAAGCTTTAATAATACCTGCAAACGCGTTTTGACACGTTTGAATTGCTTTGCATACGAAACAAATAGAACGAAAATTTTATTTGCTGTGTAGTCTAAAAGTTCAATATTACGTTTGCGGAAGATATGCAGCTGGGGTGTGCACAATGCCTATAAATATAGACAGCGGTCTATAATTAATTAACTGTGGTTCCTCGACAAAGAGAGTGCTTCCAAAAGTGCACAAAATAATTCTTAAGTGTCACGCAATGTTACCTACCGATTGCAAACTATATATAAAAGCTTTAATAATACCTGCAAACGCTTTCTGATACGTTTGAATTGCTTTGCATACGAATCAAATAGAACGAAAATTTTATTTGCTGCGTAGTCTAAAAGTTCAATATTACGTTTGCGGAAGATATGCAACTGGGGTGTGCACAATGCCTATAAATATAGTCAGCGGTCTATAATTAATTAACTGTGGTTCTTCGACAAAGTGAGTGCTTCCAAAAGTGCACAATTTAATTCTTAGCTGTCACGCAATGTTACCTACCGATTGCAAACTATATATAAAAGCTTTAATAATACCTGCAAACGCGTTTTGACACGTTTGAATTGCTTTGCATACGAAACAAATAGAACGAAAATTTTATTTGCTGTGTAGTCTAAAAGGTCAATATTACGTTTGCGGAAGATATGCAGCTGGGGTGTGCACAATGCCTATAAATATAGTCAGCGGTCTATAATTAATTAACTGTGGTTCCTCGACAAAGAGAGTGCTTCCAAAAGTGCACAAAATAATTCTTAAGTGTCACGCAATGTTACCTACCGATTGCAAACTATATATAAAAGCATATATAATACCTGCAAACGCTTTTTGACACGTTTGAATGGCTTTGCATACGAAACAAATAGAACGAAAATTTTAATTGTAGTGTAGTCTAAAAGTTCAATATTACGTTTGCGGAAGATATGCAACTGGGGTGTGCACAATGCCTATAAATATAGTCAGCGGTCTATAATTAATTAACTGTGGTTCCTCGACAAAGAGAGTGCTTCCAAAAGTGCACCAAATAATTCTTAAGTGTCACGCAATGTTACCTACCGATTGCAAACTATATATAAAAGCTTTAATAATACCTGCAAACGCGTTTTGACACATTTGAATTGCTTTGCATACGAAACAAATAGAACGAAAATTTTATTTGCTGTGTCGTCTAAAAGTTCAATATTACGTTTGCGGAAGATATGCAACTGGGGTGTGCACAATGCCTATAAATATAGTCAGCGGTCTATAATTGATTAACTGTGGATCCTCGACAGGAAGAGTGTTTCCAAAAGTGCACAAAATAATTCTTAGCTGTCACGCAATGTTACCTACCGATTGCAAACTATATATAAAAGCATATATAATACCTGAAAACGCTTTTTGACACGTTTGAATTGCTTTGCATACCAAACAAATAGAACGAAAAATTTATTTGTTGTGTAGTCTAAAAGTTCAATATTACGTTTGCGGAAGATATGCAACTGGGGTGTGCACAATGCCTATAAATATAGTCAGCGGTCTATAATTAATTAACTGTGGTTCCTCGACAAAGAGAGTGCTTCCAAAAGTGCACAAAATAATTCTTAGCTGTCACGCAATGTTACCTACCGATTGCAAACTATATATAAAAGCTTTACTAATACCTGCAAACGTGTTTTGACACATTTGAATTGCTTTGCATACGAAACAAATAGAACGAAAATTTTTTTTGCTGTGTAGTCTAAAAGTTCAATATTACGTTTGCGGAAGATATGCAACTGGGGTGTGCACAATGCCTATAAATATAGTCAGCGGTCTATAATTGATTAACTGTGGATCGTCGACAGGAAGAGTGTTTCCAAAAGTGCACAAAATAATTATTAAGTGTCACGCAATGTTACCTACCGATTGCAAACTATATATAAAAGCATATATAATACCTGCAAACGCTTTTTGACACGTTTGAATGGCTTTGCATACGAAACAAATAGAACGAAAATTTTAATTGTTGTGTAGTCTAAAAGTTCAATATTACGTTTGCGGAAGATATGCAACTGGGGTGTGCACAATGCCTATAAATATAGTCAGCGGTCTATAATTAATTAACTGTGGTTCCTCGACAAAGAGAGTGCTTCCAAAAGTGCACAAAATAATTCTTAAGTGTCACGCAATGTTACCTACCGATTGCAAACTATATATAAAAGCTTTAATAATACCTGCAAACGCGTTTTGACACATTTGAATTGCTTTGCATACGAAACAAATAGAACGAAAATTTTATTTGCTGTGTAGTCTAGAAGTTCAATATTACGTTTGCGGAAGATATGCAGCTGGGGTGTGCACAATGCCTATAAATATAGACAGCGGTCTATAATTGATTAATTGTGGTTCTTCGACGAAGAGAGTGCTTCCAAAAGTGCACAAAATAATTCTTAAGTGACACGCAATGTTACCTACCGATTGCAAACTATATATAAAAGCTTTAATAATACCTGCAAACGCTTTCTGATACGTTTGAATTGCTTTGCATACGAAACAAATAAAACGAAAATTTTATTTGCTGCGTAGTCTAAAAGTTCAATATTACGTTTGCGGAAGATATGCAACTGGGGTGTGCACAATGCCTATAAATATAGTCAGCGGTCTATAATTAATTAACTGTGGTTCTTCGACAAAGTGAGTGCTTCCAAAAGTGCACAATTTAATTCTTAGCTGTCACGCAATGTTACCTACCGATTGCAAACTATATATAAAAGCTTTAATAATACCTGCAAACGCGTTTTGACACGATTGAATTGCTTTGTATACGAAACAAATAGAACGAAAATTTTATTTGCTGTGTAGTCTAAAAGTTCAATATTACGTTTGCGGAAGATATGCAGCTGGGGTGTGCACAATGCCTATAAATATAGTCAGCGGTCTATAATTAATTAACTGTGGTTCCTCGACAAAGAGAGTGCTTCCAAAAGTGCACAAAATAATTCTTAAGTGTAACGCAATGTTACCTACCGATTGCAAACTATATATAAAAGCTTTAATAATACCTGCCAACGCGTTTTGACACGTTTGAATTGCTTTGAATAGGAAACAAATAGAAAGAAAATTTTATTGGTTGCGTAGTCTAAAAGTTCAATAATACGTTTGCGGAAGATATGCAACTGGGGTGTGCACAATGCCTATAAATATAGTCAGCGGTCTATAATTGATTAACTGTGGATCCTCGACAGGAAGAGTGCTACCAAAAGTGCACAAAATAATTCGTAGCTGTCACGCAATGTTACCTACCGATTGCAAACTATATATAAAAGCATATATAATACCTGCAAACGCTTTTTGACACGTTTGAATTGCTTTGCATACGAAACAAATAGAACGAAAATTTTATTTGCTGTGTAGTCTAAAAGTTCAATATTACGTTTGCGGAAGATATGCAGCTGGGGTGTGCACAATGCCTATAAATATAGTCAGCGGTCTATAATTGATTAACTGTGGATCCTCGACAGGAAGAGTGCTTCCAAAAGTGCACAAAATAATTCGTAGCTGTCACGCAATGTTACCTACCGGTTGCAAACTATATATAGAAGCATATATAATACCTGCAAACGCTTTTTGACACGTTTGAATTGCTTTGCATACGAAACAAATAGAACGAAAATTTTATTTGCTGTGTAGTCTAAAAGTTCAATATTACGTTTGCGGAAGATATGCAGCTGGGGTGTGCACAATGCCTATAAATATAGTCAGCGGTCCATAATTGATTAACTGTGGATCCTCGACAGGAAGAGTGCTACCAAAAGTGCACAAAATAATTCGTAGCTGTCACGCAATGTTACCTACCGATTGCAAACTATATATAAAAGCATATATAATACCTGCAAACGCTTTTTGACACGTTTGAATTGCTTTGCATACGAAACAAATAGAACGAAAATTTTATTTGCTGTGTAGTCTAAAAGTTCAATATTACGTTTGCGGAAGATATGCAGCTGGGGTGTGCACAATGCCTATAAATATAGTCAGCGGTCTATAATTGATTAACTGTGGATCCTCGACAGGAAGAGTGCTTCCAAAAGTGCACAAAATAATTCGTAGCTGTCACGCAATGTTACCTACCGGTTGCAAACTATATATAGAAGCATATATAATACCTGCAAACGCTTTTTGACACGTTTGAATTGCTTTGCATACGAAACAAATAGAACGAAAATTTTATTTGCTGCGTAGTCTAAAAGTTCAATATTACGTTTGCGGAAGATATGCAGCTGGAGTGTGCACAATGCCTATAAATATAGACAGCGGTCTATAATTGATTAATTGTGGTTTTTCGACAAAGAGAGTGCTTCCAAAAGTGCACAAAATAATTCTTAAGTGTCACGCAATGTTACCTACCGATTGCAAACTATATATAAAAGCTTTAATAATACTTGCAAACGCTTTCTGATACGTTTGAATTGCTTTGCATACGAAACAAATAGAACGAAAATTTTATTTGCTGCGTAGTCTAAGAGTTCAATATTACGTTTGCGGAAGATATGCAACTGGGGTGTGCACAATGCTATAAATATAGTCAGCGGTCTATAATTAATTAACTGTGGTTCCTCGACAAAGAGAGTGCTTCCAAAAGTGCACAAAATAATTCTTAAGTGTAACGCAATGTTACCTACCGATTGCAAACTATATATAAAAGCTTTAATAATACCTGCAAACGCGTTTTGACACGATTGAATTGCTTTGTATACGAAACAAATAGAACGAAAATTTTATTTGCTGTGTAGTCTAAAAGGTCAATATTACGTTTGCGGAAGATATGCAGCTGGGGTGTGCACAATGCCTATAAATATAGTCAGCGGTCTATAATTAATTAACTGTGGTTCCTCGACAAAGAGAGTGCTTCCAAAAGTGCACAAAATAATTCTTAAGTGTAACGCAATGTTACCTACCGATTGCAAACTATATATAAAAGCTTTAATAATACCTGCCAACGCGTTTTGACACGTTTGAATTGCTTTGAATAGGAAACAAATAGAAAGAAAATTTTATTGGTTGCGTAGTCTAAAAGTTCAATAATACGTTTGCGGAAGATATGCAACTGGGGTGTGCACAATGCCTATAAATATAGTCAGCGGTCTATAATTGATTAACTGTGGATCCTCGACAGGAAGAGTGCTACCAAAAGTGCACAAAATAATTCGTAGCTGTCACGCAATGTTACCTACCGATTGCAAACTATATATAAAAGCATATATAATACCTGCAAACGCTTTTTGACACGTTTGAATTGCTTTGCATACGAAACAAATAGAACGAAAATTTTATTTGCTGTGTAGTCTAAAAGTTCAATATTACGTTTGCGGAAGATATGCAGCTGGAGTGTGCACAATGCCTATAAATATAGACAGCGGTCTATAATTGATTAATTGTGGTTTTTCGACAAAGAGAGTGCTTCCAAAAGTGCACAAAATAATTCTTAAGTGTCACGCAATGTTACCTACCGATTGCAAACTATATATAAAAGCTTTAATAATACTTGCAAACGCTTTCTGATACGTTTGAATTGCTTTGCATACGAAACAAATAGAACGAAAATTTTATTTGCTGCGTAGTCTAAGAGTTCAATATTACGTTTGCGGAAGATATGCAACTGGGGTGTGCACAATGCTATAAATATAGTCAGCGGTGTATAATTAATTAACTGTGGTTCCTCGACAAAGAGAGTGCTTCCAAAAGTGCACAATTTAATTCTTAGCTGTCACGCAATGTTACCTACCGATTGCAAACTATATATAAAAGCTTTAATAATACCTGCAAACGCGTTTTGACACGATTGAATTGCTTTGTATACGAAACAAATAGAACGAAAATTTTATTTGCTGCGTAGTCTAAAAGTTCAATAATACGTTTGCGGAAGATATGCAACTGGGGTGTGCACAATGCCTATAAATATAGTCAGCGGTCTATAATTGATTAACTGTGGATCCTCGACAGGAAGAGTGCTACCAAAAGTGCACAAAATAATTCGTAGCTGTCACGCAATGTTACCTACCGATTGCAAACTATATATAAAAGCATATATAATACCTGCAAACGCTTTTTGACACGTTTGAATTGCTTTGCATACGAAACAAATAGAACGAAAATTTTATTTGCTGCGTAGTCTAAAAGTTCAATATTACGTTTGCGGAAGATATGCAGCTGGAGTGTGCACAATGCCTATAAATATAGACAGCGGTCTATAATTGATTAATTGTGGTTTTTCGACAAAGAGAGTGCTTCCAAAAGTGCACAAAATAATTCTTAAGTGTAACGCAATGTTACCTACCGATTGCAAACTATATATAAAAGCTTTAATAATACCTGCCAACGCGTTTTGACACGTTTGAATTGCTTTGAATAGGAAACAAATAGAAAGAAAATTTTATTGGTTGCGTAGTCTAAAAGTTCAATAATACGTTTGCGGAAGATATGCAACTGGGGTGTGCACAATGCCTATAAATATAGTCAGCGGTCTATAATTGATTAACTGTGGATCCTCGACAGGAAGAGTGCTACCAAAAGTGCACAAAATAATTCGTAGCTGTCACGCAATGTTACCTACCGATTGCAAACTATATATAAAAGCATATATAATACCTGCAAACGCTTTTTGACACGTTTGAATTGCTTTGCATACGAAACAAATAGAACGAAAATTTTATTTGCTGCGTAGTCTAAAAGTTCAATATTACGTTTGCGGAAGATATGCAGCTGGAGTGTGCACAATGCCTATAAATATAGACAGCGGTCTATAATTGATTAATTGTGGTTTTTCGACAAAGAGAGTGCTTCCAAAAGTGCACAAAATAATTCTTAAGTGTCACGCAATGTTACCTACCGATTGCAAACTATATATAAAAGCTTTAATAATACTTGCAAACGCTTTCTGATACGTTTGAATTGCTTTGCATACGAAACAAATAGAACGAAAATTTTATTTGCTGCGTAGTCTAAGAGTTCAATATTACGTTTGCGGAAGATATGCAACTGGGGTGTGCACAATGCTATAAATATAGTCAGCGGTCTATAATTAATTAACTGTGGTTCCTCGACAAAGAGAGTGCTTCCAAAAGTGCACAATTTAATTCTTAGCTGTCACGCAATGTTACCTACCGATTGCAAACTATATATAAAAGCTTTAATAATACCTGCAAACGCGTTTTGACACGATTGAATTGCTTTGTATACGAAACAAATAGAACGAAAATTTTATTTGCTGTGTAGTCTAAAAGGTCAATATTACGTTTGCGGAAGATATGCAGCTGGGGTGTGCACAATGCCTATAAATATAGTCAGCGGTCTATAATTAATTAACTGTGGTTCCTCGACAAAGAGAGTGCTTCCAAAAGTGCACAAAATAATTCTTAAGTGTAACGCAATGTTACCTACCGATTGCAAACTATATATAAAAGCTTTAATAATACCTGCCAACGCGTTTTGACACGTTTGAATTGCTTTGAATAGGAAACAAATAGAAAGAAAATTTTATTGGTTGCGTAGTCTAAAAGTTCAATAATACGTTTGCGGAAGATATGCAACTGGGGTGTGCACAATGCCTATAAATATAGTCAGCGGTCTATAATTGATTAACTGTGGATCCTCGACAGGAAGAGTGCTACCAAAAGTGCACAAAATAATTCGTAGCTGTCACGCAATGTTACCTACCGATTGCAAACTATATATAAAAGCATATATAATACCTGCAAACGCTTTTTGACACGTTTGAATTGCTTTGCATACGAAACAAATAGAACGAAAATTTTATTTGCTGTGTAGTCTAAAAGTTCAATATTACGTTTGCGGAAGATATGCAGCTGGGGTGTGCACAATGCCTATAAATATAGTCAGCGGTCTATAATTGATTAACTGTGGATCCTCGACAGGAAGAGTGCTTCCAAAAGTGCACAAAATAATTCGTAGCTGTCACGCAATGTTACCTACCGGTTGCAAACTATATATAGAAGCATATATAATACCTGCAAACGCTTTTTGACACGTTTGAATTGCTTTGCATACGAAACAAATAGAACGAAAATTTTATTTGCTGTGTAGTCTAAAAGTTCAATATTACGTTTGCGGAAGATATGCAGCTGGGGTGTGCACAATGCCTATAAATATAGTCAGCGGTCTATAATTGATTAACTGTGGATCCTCGACAGGAAGAGTGCTACCAAAAGTGCACAAAATAATTCGTAGCTGTCACGCAATGTTACCTACCGATTGCAAACTATATATAAAAGCATATATAATACCTGCAAACGCTTTTTGACACGTTTGAATTGCTTTGCATACGAAACAAATAGAACGAAAATTTTATTTGCTGTGTAGTCTAAAAGTTCAATATTACGTTTGCGGAAGATATGCAGCTGGGGTGTGCACAATGCCTATAAATATAGTCAGCGGTCTATAATTGATTAACTGTGGATCCTCGACAGGAAGAGTGCTTCCAAAAGTGCACAAAATAATTCGTAGCTGTCACGCAATGTTACCTACCGGTTGCAAACTATATATAGAAGCATATATAATACCTGCAAACGCTTTTTGACACGTTTGAATTGCTTTGCATACGAAACAAATAGAACGAAAATTTTATTTGCTGCGTAGTCTAAAAGTTCAATATTACGTTTGCGGAAGATATGCAGCTGGAGTGTGCACAATGCCTATAAATATAGACAGCGGTCTATAATTGATTAATTGTGGTTTTTCGACAAAGAGAGTGCTTCCAAAAGTGCACAAAATAATTCTTAAGTGTCACGCAATGTTACCTACCGATTGCAAACTATATATAAAAGCTTTAATAATACTTGCAAACGCTTTCTGATACGTTTGAATTGCTTTGCATACGAAACAAATAGAACGAAAATTTTATTTGCTGCGTAGTCTAAGAGTTCAATATTACGTTTGCGGAAGATATGCAACTGGGGTGTGCACAATGCTATAAATATAGTCAGCGGTCTATAATTAATTAACTGTGGTTCCTCGACAAAGAGAGTGCTTCCAAAAGTGCACAATTTAATTGTTAGCTGTCACGCAATGTTACCTACCGATTGCAAACTATATATAAAAGCTTTAATAATACCTGCCAACGCGTTTTGACACGTTTGAATTGTTTTGAATAGGAAACAAATAGAACGAAAATTTTATTTGTTGTGTAGTCTAAAAGTTCAATATTACGTTTCCGGAAGATATGCAACTGGGGTGTGCACAATGCCTATAAATATAGTCAGCGGCCTATAATTGATTAACTGTGGATCCTCGACAGGAAGAGTGCTTCCAAAAGTGCACAAAATAATTCGTAGCTGTCACGCAATGTTACCTACCGATTGCAAACTATATATAAAAGCATATATAATACTTGCAAACGCTTTTTGACACGTTTGAATTGCTTTGCATACGAAACAAATAGAACGAAAATTTTATTTGCTGTGTAGTCTAAAAGTTCAATATTACGTTTGCGGAAGATATGCAGCTGGGGTGTGCACAATGCCTATAAATATAGTTAGCGGTCTATAATTGATTAACTGTGGATCCTCCACAGGAAGAGTGCTACCAAAAGTGCACAAAATAATTCGTAGCTGTCACGCAATGTTACCTACCGATTGCAAACTATATATAAAAGCATATATAATACCTGCAAACGCTTTTTGACACGTTTGAATTGCTTTGCATACGAAACAAATAGAACGAAAATTTTATTTGCTGTGTCGTCTAAAAGTTCAATATTACGTTTGCGGAAGATATGCAGCTGGGGTGTGCACAATGCCTATAAATATAGTCAGCGGTCTATAATTGATTAACTGTGGATCCTCGACAGGAAGAGTGCTACCAAAAGTGCACAAAATAATTCGTAGCTGTCACGCAATGTTACCTACCGATTGCAAACTATATATAAAAGCATATATAATACCTGCAAACGCTTTTTGACACGTTTGAATTGCTTTGCATACGAAACAAATAGAACGAAAATTTTATTTGCTGTGTAGTCTAAAAGTTTAATATTACGTTTGCGGAAGATATGCAGCTGGGGTGTGCACAATGCCTATAAATATAGTCAGCGGTCTATAATTGATTAACTGTGGATCCTCGACTGGAAGAGTGCTACCAAAAGTGCACAAAATAATTCGTAGCTGTCACGCAATGTTACCTACCGATTGCAAACTATATATAAAAGCATATATAATACCTGCAAACGCTTTTTGACACGTTTGAATTGCTTTGCATACGAAACAAATAGAACGAAAATTTTATTTGCTGTGTAGTCTAAAAGTTCAATATTACGTTTGCGGAAGATATGCAGCTGGGGTGTGCACAATGCCTATAAATATAGTCAGCGGTCTATAATTGAATAACTGTGGATCCTCGACAGGAAGAGTGCTTCCAAAAGTGCACAAGATAATTCGTAGCTGTCACGCAATGTTACCTACCGGTTGCAAACTATATATAGAAGCATATATAATACCTGCAAACGCTTTTTGACACGTTTGAATTGCTTTGCATACGAAACAAATACAACGAAAATTTTATTTGCTGCGTAGTCTAAAAGTTCAATATTACGTTTGCGGAAGATATGCAACTGGAGTGTGCACAATGCCTATAAATATAGACAGCGGTCTATAATTGATTAATTGTGGTTTTTCGACAATGAGAGTGCTTCCAAAAGTGCACAAAATAATTCTTAAGTGTCAGGCAATGTTACCTACCGATTGCAAACTATATATAAAAGCTTTAATAATACTTGCAAACGCTTTCTGATACGTTTGAATTGCTTTGCATACGAAACAAATAGAACGAAAATTTTATTTGCTGCGTAGTCTAAAAGTTCAATATTACGTTTGCGGAAGATATGCAACTGGGGTGTGCACAATGCCTATAAATATAGTCAGCGGTCTATAATTAATTAACTGTGGTTCCTCGACAAAGAGAGTGCTTCCAAAAGTGCACAATTTAATTGTTAGCTGTCACGCAATGTTACCTACCGATTGCAAACTATATATAAAAGCTTTAATAATACCTGCCAACGCGTTTTGACACGTTTGAATTGCTTTGAATAGGAAACAAATAGAACGAAAATTTTATTTGTTGTGTAGTCTAAAAGTTCAATATTACGTTTGCGGAAGATATGCAACTGGGGTGTGCACAATGCCTATAAATATAGTCAGCGGCCTATAATTGATTAACTGTGGATCCTCGACAGGAAGAGTGCTTCCAAAAGTGCACAAAATAATTCGTAGCTGTCACGCAATGTTACCTACCGATTGCAAACTATATATAAAAGCATATATAATACCTGCAAACGCTTTTTGACACGTTTGAATTGCTTTGCATACGAAACAAATAGAACGAAAATTTTATTTGCTGTGTAGTCTAAAAGTTCAATATTACGTTTGCGGAAGATATGCAACTGGGGTGTGCACAATGCCTATAAATATAGTCAGCGGTCTATAATTGATTAACTGTGGATCCTCGACAGGAAGAGTGCTTCCAAAAGTGCACAAAATAATTCGTAGCTGTCACGCAATGTTACCTACCGGTTGCAAACTATATATAAAAGCATATATAATACCTGCAAACGCTTTTTGACACGTTTGAATTGCTTTGCATACGAAACAAATAGAACGAAAATTTTATTTGCTGCGTAGTCTAAAAGTTCAATATTACGTTTGCGGAAGATATGCAGCTGGGGTGTGCACAATGCCTATAAATATAGACAGCGGTCTATAATTGATTAATTGTGGTTCTTCGACAAAGAGAGTGCTTCCAAAAGTGCACAAAATAATTCATAAGTGTCACGCAATGTTACCTACCGATTGCAAACTATATATAAAAGCTTTAATAATATTTGCAAACGCTTTCTGATACGTTTGAATTGCTTTGCATACGAAACAAATAGAACGAAAATTTTATTTGCTGCGTAGTCTAAAAGTTCAATATTACGTTTGCGGAAGATATGCAACTGGGGTGTGCACAATGCCTATAAATATAGTCAGCGGCCTATAATTGATTAACTGTGGATCCTCGACAGGAAGAGTGCTTCCAAAAGTGCACAAAATAATTCGTAGCTGTCACGCAATGTTACCTACCGATTGCAAACTATATATAAAAGCATATATAATACCTGCAAACGCTTTTTGACACGTTTGAATTGCTTTGCATACGAAACAAATAGAACGAAAATATAATTTGCTGTGTAGTCTAAAAGTTCAATATTACGTTTGCGGAAGATATGCAACTGGGGTGTGCACAATGCCTATAAATATAGTCAGCGGCCTATAATTGATTAACTGTGGATCCTCGACAGGAAGAGTGCTTCCAAAAGTGCACAAAATAATTCGTAGCTGTCACGCAATGTTACCTACCGATTGCAAACTATATATAAAAGCATATATAATACCTGCAAACGCTTTTTGACACGTTTGAATTGCTTTGCATACGAAACAAATAGAACGAAAATATAATTTGCTGTGTAGTCTAAAAGTTCAATATTACGTTTGCGGAAGATATGCAGCTGGGGTGTGCACAATGCCTATAAATATAGACAGCGGTCTATAATTGATTAATTGTGGTTCTTCGACAAAGAGAGTGCTTCCAAAAGTGCACAAAATAATTCATAAGTGTCACGCAATGTTACCTACCGATTGCAAACTATATATAAAAGCTTTAATAATACTTGCAAACGCTTTCTGATACGTTTGAATTGCTTTGCATACGAAACAAATAGAACGAAAATTTTATTTGCTGCGTAGTCTAAGAGTTCAATATTACGTTTGCGGAAGATATGCAACTGGGGTGTGCACAATGCTATAAATATAGTCAGCGGTCTATAATTAATTAACTGTGGTTCCTCGACAAAGAGAGTGCTTCCAAAAGTGCACAATTTAATTGTTAGCTGTCACGCAATGTTACCTACCGATTGCAAACTATATATAAAAGCTTTAATAATACCTGCCAACGCGTTTTGACACGTTTGAATTGCTTTGAATAGGAAACAAATAGAACGAAAATTTTATTTGTTGTGTAGTCTAAAAGTTCAATATTACGTTTCCGGAAGATATGCAACTGGGGTGTGCACAATGCCTATAAATATAGTCAGCGGCCTATAATTGATTAACTGTGGATCCTCGACAGGAAGAGTGCTTCCAAAAGTGCACAAAATAATTCGTAGCTGTCACGCAATGTTACCTACCGATTGCAAACTATATATAAAAGCATATATAATACCTGCAAACGCTTTTTGACACGTTTGAATTGCTTTGCATACGAAACAAATAGAACGAAAATATAATTTGCTGTGTAGTCTAAAAGTTCAATATTACGTTTGCGGAAGATATGCAACTGGGGTGTGCACAATGCCTATAAATATAGTCAGCGGCCTATAATTGATTAACTGTGGATCCTCGACAGGAAGAGTGCTTCCAAAAGTGCACAAAATAATTCGTAGCTGTCACGCAATGTTACCTACCGATTGCAAACTATATATAAAAGCATATATAATACCTGCAAACGCTTTTTGACACGTTTGAATTGCTTTGCATACGAAACAAATAGAACGAAAATATAATTTGCTGTGTAGTCTAAAAGTTCAATATTACGTTTGCGGAAGATATGCAGCTGGGGTGTGCACAATGCCTATAAATATAGACAGCGGTCTATAATTGATTAATTGTGGTTCTTCGACAAAGAGAGTGCTTCCAAAAGTGCACAAAATAATTCATAAGTGTCACGCAATGTTACCTACCGATTGCAAACTATATATAAAAGCTTTAATAATACTTGCAAACGCTTTCTGATACGTTTGAATTGCTTTGCATACGAAACAAATAGAACGAAAATTTTATTTGCTGTGTAGTCTAAAAGTTCAATATTACGTTTGCGGAAGATATGCAGCTGGGGTGTGCACAATGCCTATAAATATAGTCAGCGGCCTATAATTGATTAACTGTGGATCCTCGACAGGAAGAGTGCTTCCAAAAGTGCACAAAATAATTCGTAGCTGTCACGCAATGTTACCTACCGATTGCAAACTATATATAAAAGCATATATAATACTTGCAAACGCTTTTTGACACGTTTGAATTGCTTTGCATACGAAACAAATAGAACGAAAATATAATTTGCTGTGTAGTCTAAAAGTTCAATATTACGTTTGCGGAAGATATGCAACTGGGGTGTGCACAATGCCTATAAATATAGTCAGCGGCCTATAATTGATTAACTGTGGATCCTCGACAGGAAGAGTGCTTCCAAAAGTGCACAAAATAATTCGTAGCTGTCACGCAATGTTACCTACCGATTGCAAACTATATATAAAAGCATATATAATACCTGCAAACGCTTTTTGACACGTTTGAATTGCTTTGCATACGAAACAAATAGAACGAAAATATAATTTGCTGTGTAGTCTAAAAGTTCAATATTACGTTTGCGGAAGATATGCAGCTGGGGTGTGCACAATGCCTATAAATATAGACAGCGGTCTATAATTGATTAATTGTGGTTCTTCGACAAAGAGAGTGCTTCCAAAAGTGCACAAAATAATTCATAAGTGTCACGCAATGTTACCTACCGATTGCAAACTATATATAAAAGCTTTAATAATACTTGCAAACGCTTTCTGATACGTTTGAATTGCTTTGCATACGAAACAAATAGAACGAAAATTTTATTTGCTGTGTAGTCTAAAAGTTCAATATTACGTTTGCGGAAGATATGCAGCTGGGGTGTGCACAATGCCTATAAATATAGTCAGCGGTCTATAATTGATTAACTGTGGATCCTCGACAGGAAGAGTGCTTCCAAAAGTGCACAAAATAATTCGTAGCTGTCACGCAATGTTACCTACCGGTTGCAAACTATATATAGAAGCATATATAATACCTGCAAACGCTTTTTGACACGTTTGAATTGCTTTGCATACGAAACAAATAGAACGAAAATTTTATTTGCTGCGTAGTCTAAAAGTTCAATATTACGTTTGCGGAAGATATGCAGCTGGAGTGTGCACAATGCCTATAAATATAGACAGCGGTCTATAATTGATTAATTGTGGTTTTTCGACAAAGAGAGTGCTTCCAAAAGTGCACAAAATAATTCTTAAGTGTCACGCAATGTTACCTACCGATTGCAAACTATATATAAAAGCTTTAATAATACTTGCAAACGCTTTCTGATACGTTTGAATTGCTTTGCATACGAAACAAATAGAACGAAAATATAATTTGCTGTGTAGTCTAAAAGTTCAATATTACGTTTGCGGAAGATATGCAACTGGGGTGTGCACAATGCCTATAAATATAGTCAGCGGCCTATAATTGATTAACTGTGGATCCTCGACAGGAAGAGTGCTTCCAAAAGTGCACAAAATAATTCGTAGCTGTCACGCAATGTTACCTACCGATTGCAAACTATATATAAAAGCATATATAATACCTGCAAACGCTTTTTGACACGTTTGAATTGCTTTGCATACGAAACAAATAGAACGAAAATATAATTTGCTGTGTAGTCTAAAAGTTCAATATTACGTTTGCGGAAGATATGCAGCTGGGGTGTGCACAATGCCTATAAATATAGACAGCGGTCTATAATTGATTAATTGTGGTTCTTCGACAAAGAGAGTGCTTCCAAAAGTGCACAAAATAATTCATAAGTGTCACGCAATGTTACCTACCGATTGCAAACTATATATAAAAGCTTTAATAATACTTGCAAACGCTTTCTGATACGTTTGAATTGCTTTGCATACGAAACAAATAGAACGAAAATTTTATTTGCTGTGTAGTCTAAAAGTTCAATATTACGTTTGCGGAAGATATGCAGCTGGGGTGTGCACAATGCCTATAAATATAGTCAGCGGTCTATAATTGATTAACTGTGGATCCTCGACAGGAAGAGTGCTTCCAAAAGTGCACAAAATAATTCGTAGCTGTCACGCAATGTTACCTACCGGTTGCAAACTATATATAGAAGCATATATAATACCTGCAAACGCTTTTTGACACGTTTGAATTGCTTTGCATACGAAACAAATAGAACGAAAATTTTATTTGCTGCGTAGTCTAAAAGTTCAATATTACGTTTGCGGAAGATATGCAGCTGGAGTGTGCACAATGCCTATAAATATAGACAGCGGTCTATAATTGATTAATTGTGGTTTTTCGACAAAGAGAGTGCTTCCAAAAGTGCACAAAATAATTCTTAAGTGTCACGCAATGTTACCTACCGATTGCAAACTATATATAAAAGCTTTAATAATACTTGCAAACGCTTTCTGATACGTTTGAATTGCTTTGCATACGAAACAAATAGAACGAAAATTTTATTTGCTGCGTAGTCTAAGAGTTCAATATTACGTTTGCGGAAGATATGCAACTGGGGTGTGCACAATGCTATAAATATAGTCAGCGGTCTATAATTAATTAACTGTGGTTCCTCGACAAAGAGAGTGCTTCCAAAAGTGCACAATTTAATTGTTAGCTGTCACGCAATGTTACCTACCGATTGCAAACTATATATAAAAGCTTTAATAATACCTGCCAACGCGTTTTGACACGTTTGAATTGCTTTGAATAGGAAACAAATAGAACGAAAATTTTATTTGTTGTGTAGTCTAAAAGTTCAATATTACGTTTCCGGAAGATATGCAACTGGGGTGTGCACAATGCCTATAAATATAGTCAGCGGCCTATAATTGATTAACTGTGGATCCTCGACAGGAAGAGTGCTTCCAAAAGTGCACAAAATAATTCGTAGCTGTCACGCAATGTTACCTACCGATTGCAAACTATATATAAAAGCATATATAATACCTGCAAACGCTTTTTGACACGTTTGAATTGCTTTGCATACGAAACAAATAGAACGAAAATATAATTTGCTGTGTAGTCTAAAAGTTCAATATTACGTTTGCGGAAGATATGCAACTGGGGTGTGCACAATGCCTATAAATATAGTCAGCGGCCTATAATTGATTAACTGTGGATCCTCGACAGGAAGAGTGCTTCCAAAAGTGCACAAAATAATTCGTAGCTGTCACGCAATGTTACCTACCGATTGCAAACTATATATAAAAGCATATATAATACCTGCAAACGCTTTTTGACACGTTTGAATTGCTTTGCATACGAAACAAATAGAACGAAAATATAATTTGCTGTGTAGTCTAAAAGTTCAATATTACGTTTGCGGAAGATATGCAGCTGGGGTGTGCACAATGCCTATAAATATAGACAGCGGTCTATAATTGATTAATTGTGGTTCTTCGACAAAGAGAGTGCTTCCAAAAGTGCACAAAATAATTCATAAGTGTCACGCAATGTTACCTACCGATTGCAAACTATATATAAAAGCTTTAATAATACTTGCAAACGCTTTCTGATACGTTTGAATTGCTTTGCATACGAAACAAATAGAACGAAAATTTTATTTGCTGTGTAGTCTAAAAGTTCAATATTACGTTTGCGGAAGATATGCAGCTGGGGTGTGC
>CALNHX010010932.1:0-36157 GCA_940337035.1 Agriotes lineatus
GTGGAACAATAGAAAATTGTATGGTGTCTAGATTTGACTCTAGGAACTTGAAAGTTTATTGTCTCCAGCAATGATGGACAATCAATTCCATTATGTAATAATTTGTACAAAAACACCACTGAAGCAGTTTTCCGTCTGGTATCAAGACTATGAAAATTTAAATTGTTTAACAAATAGTTCTGAGCAATTACTTGATCCGGATAATGGTATTCTCTTTGAAGAAGAGGACTTTAAAAACCTCTGTACTCGTTCTAAGTGGTACTCATGAACTGCTTAAATGGGATACCAGATTAGCGATCTGTACTCGAGCCTTGATCGAACATAAGAACAATAAAGAGTTTTTAGAGCATTGGTATTAGTAAATGTTTTATAATTACGTATGACAAATCCCAGCATCTTCAATGCTGGCGCAGCTATATTGTCAATATGACCGATAAAACTGTGATTGATATCAAAAGATGGCGCCAGGCGTTTCGACGCTAGAAAAATGTTTAATGGACTGAAAATGAAATGTGATTCTTATGTTACATACTTTTTCAGCCCGACACGGGCCGATTCAAAATTTGATGTATGTATTATAGTCCAGTAGCAGAGTACAAAGGAGGAACCTTGCCCTGCAAAAGAGGTAGTTTCAATTTTTGTATATGTTTACCAGTTCGAGGTCTTAGTAACCATACCAAGTTTCCAACATTTCGATTTGCCCATCGTGTCGCAATCTTGAAAAAACTGGCGCTCTAAACCAGTTTTCTCACGTTATCTCTTTAGCAGTGCATTCTAGGATGACAATAGTTATTAATATTATAGAAGTCACAATTTTCTACAACTTATGTTAATTTTTTTCTTGTAAGTGAATTAAATATCCACAGTGAGCTGATTTCTTTATGATTATTGTTTATGTTCAAACAAAAGTTGTAGAAAATTGTCTTTTATGTACAGTCAGACCTCGCCGTTCGCGGGGGTTACGTTCCAAAAGAATGCCGCGAAGCGCAAAACCGCGATGCGCAAATAAACACAAATGTTAAAAACGGGGTTAGGTTCCATTAACTAGCTTTATTTATACTATGCAACCTCAAAAAAAAAACTTTTCTGCGTTTTTTGTCCAGAAAATCTGAAGCAGAAACTTTACGCTTTGAGGACATGGTTTTCCGTGTTTTAAAAATTAAACTCAATTGAATTTTCGACAGAAACGCTCGAGAGACAGTAAAGTTTGAACTAAAATTCCATACGTAACATAAGTCTGCCACTTGAATCTAGAGCTCGAATGTCCATTTGTTTATTCAAGTTATAATTTTACAATTTATTTCAGGTCCGATTTGGTAATAAGAGATTCAAAGAAATAGGCTGGATAAGTGTGTTTACAAGTTCGTGATAAATAATGTTATTTAGGTGTTCACGACATAAACCGCATTCGTCTGCTTTATTTACTTACGGCCGGTCTTATGAAGGTCATTAACCTGGCGTTTAACTTTAAATCGCTGTTAAAATAAACAAAGGCTCATCAAAACGTTGGCGCTTATCACATATTATTCATTAGTAAACCAATTTTTATGCGCTTTTGTTTATTTTAACAGCAAATTAAAGTTAACGTCGGATTAGTGACCTTCATAAGACCGGCCGTTAGTGTGTGAAAGTTGAAACAGTTAACGTTGACAATTCTATCGGCGAACGGCAAAGCAAATATTCGCGAAAGGCAAAGAAAAGGGACCACAGAGATGCCCCACGTAAAATCAAATCAACGAACCGCAAAGCCGCGAACGGCGAGGTCTGACTATAATTTATAATAGCTGTTTTGCTCCTAGAATGCACTGGCAAAGAGAATGTAGAAAAAGCGGTTTTGAGAGCAATTTTGTTAAGGTGGCGGCCCGAGCGACGGCTGAAAATGTTGGAAAACCTGAAATTTTCATAATAACCCCGATCTTGTAAACATATTTAAAAATGGAAACTACCCGATTTTCTGCAAAAGGGTAAAACGACTTTGCTACTGGTCTATTACGTTGGTTAAAAAATCATGTAAATGCAATTTCACTTTCAGTCCATTAAGCATTTTTGATACCTTAAATCATTATACCGAGTAATAAATGAATAATACAAGAAATTAAGTAATGATGAAAAAGGAATTTATTAATATTCAGTATACAAAATAAAAAAACTAAATGTATGAGAGGTTATATCAAAATAAAAAAGAAAATAAAGTGACGTATTTGTATTTTACTTTCAGTCCATTAATTAAAAAGTTATTAGAAAATTATAGTCAAATTAATACAGCGCTTTTGTTTCTATGGCAGTCTTAAACATCTTATTATTCTTTATTACTAATATTTCGATAAACTGACTACTAAAACATAAAGTGTTAGAGATTTTCTTAATCAGAAACAAAATCTACTTTAAAAAAAATCCAAAATGGCGTCCATAAGAAAACAAAAGTTGGCTATCGATTTTTCGTTATCTCAAGCGCTAAAGCAACTTAATATAATTTTTCGACGACTGACATCAAAAGTAGATTTTTCTCACTGTCATTTGACAACACAAAGTTGACATTTGCCGCCGAGCTTGCGTTTTCATCATTTTGTCGCTCGCCGAGCGTTTTGGTTTCCGCGTGAACAAAATAGGTAGGTAGCCACCTCTGAATGTTTTCTTGACAACGCCCGTCATTTGTGGAAATAATCGCGTCACATGTCATAGACTGCGCGAGTAATGTTAACTTGATTCTCAATTAATTTTTGCGATAAAATGAAATTTGATATTTTCCTTTAATAATAGGCTCAGTCGTTGAAAAAATAGTATGTATGTTTCGAGCTAAAAGTGCGCTTGCCGCTTTTACATGATTGCTGGTTTCGGCTTCGCCTCAACCAGCAATATTCATGCTCAAGCGGCAAGAATGCACTTTCAGTTTTCTAATAAAAATAAAAAATAAAATTTCAATTTTTAGTTTTTTCGATATTTGGAAAACTAAAATTGATAGGTTATATTTTTTCTCCAGAATATTAATCAGCACAAAACTACGCAACTTTGCCCCAATTTAATAGACATTATCTCAAGATAACCGAGATTCCCATGCTTAAGCTCGAAAAGCATACACCCTGTATATTCCTTTCATTCTTTATCAGTTACGGTCTACATACTGCATCACTTTTCCATAAAGAAACAACTCAGTAAGATTTTGAACTTTGTTTGAGAAATAAAACATTTACGTTATTCTGTAAGCCTATTATGCGATTTTTTTTTTGTTAAATTTACCTTTTTTTAAAAGTCGGTGCGTGTTTCCTTATTTCCTGCCACACTTAAATATACAGAAATCATGCACGAAATATTTGTATCCGGAATTAGGACAAGCAGTCCTAATTTCGGACCGTCATAGTTATATTTTCTATCTTACAGTAGCGCCTATTACCATACATTGTACAACTGTTTTCAGTGACTAAAATGAAGTTTTATTCGCAAGTGAGTTTTCATTATTTATACTACTGCATTGTCGGTAGCACTGTCAAGCTATGTCAAATTCGTAATTTTCAGGTTAAGTTTTGCGCCAGTCTGTGTCAAATAACAAACAAAAGTTAACCTTCGAACCTCGAATTTGACATAGACTGACAATACACTTCAGTACTGCCAATTCACTTCAGTACTGTCAAACGTATATCACAAATCATAGGCGACTAATTATAAATTTATTTTGCGACATATTCTGACTGCGCAAACTATTTAGGCACAAGAATTGCTACTGTAAGATAAAACGTCGTATATCACACGTGAGCGAAATTCCATTATAAGCTCGTGAGAAATTGTATCGCTCGTGCTGGGGCACTCGCGATTCAAAATTCTCACTCGCAAATAATGATGCATTTCTCTCACTTATAATATAATCTACTATTATTCTACCAAGTAGGTATATTATTAATCTCTTTGTTGTAAAATCGCCTATCTAATAGCCCACTAGAAACAAGCCTCAATTCCCTTAAGCAACATTTTCTACAGTTAAATATCTACAACTAAGTTTGCCTACATCAACGTCCGAAATAAGGGACTCTTAACAGTAATTTTAAATCTAAAATGTTCTGATTACAGTAATCTTCTTAATTGCTTTCTGTGCGCATAAGGGCTTGCAAATAATAATGGGTATCTAATGATTCCAATTATCAGACTTTACAAATTTAGTTAACTACAGTGATTAGAAACAAACACAAATTATGCCCACTTATAGGTTATGGTAATGGACACAAACATGAACAATTAATATTAGATGCTTAAGTTTTTCGTTTGAATTTGGTAATTACGATATGCAGAATGTGTTTCCTAATGTAAGGAATTGTTGCACGTGCAGGCATATTAATGGATAGATTAAGGTTCGACCCACAGCTGCGACTGCGGGCTTATTAAGTTACACAGGGCCCTGGACCATATAGTTTTTTGCTTTCAGCTTAATAGTGAATTATGTGGCTACATAATTCACACTTTTCTTACAGGAAACTGAAGATATTTGGGCATAGGCTAATTGGGAAATTTGTCATGCGGAGAAATCCAAATAGGGATTAAAGTGGCAATTTACGACTCTAGGTGCTAGTCGCCCAGATCGAGAGCACCGAAAATAGTATAATACGATTTAAATTGCGGTAAAAATACTGCCTCATAATGGAAACATTATGATTGGATAATTACCCAGCAGAAACGCTGTGATTGGTTATAGGGTGGAATCACCATTGGTATTTCCGAGAGAGGATATCCACTACGGGCTGCTATTTAAAAGGAAACTCGACAGTTTGGGCACCCTACTTGATCCCCAATTACGCGGTTGTCGCTACATTCGATCAGCGGGTGATTCATCGCTACTGCAGATTGAGGGCAGACACCCATAATTACTATTATTTTTAATTGCGTACTTGACGATACATTTGATCAGCGGGCGAGTCATCGCTACAGCAGATTGAGGGCGGCGGGCGCAATTTCCTTCACTGATAAATTTCCTATACAATTCTCAAGTCCTTCCTTGCACTGACTAAGTCGCAGTATTGCTATTATTACACCAACATTTAAAGAGTATTACATTTCCTATTAAACTGTGCCCACTACCGAAAGGTAAAGGGAACAATTTGATTGTATAGGGTTTATTGGTTTAATAAATGTATAAAGCGTTTTTGGCGTTTGATTTCATCAAAGTGTGTGTATGAGCCTACTTAAATGAAGAACTTGCAGTTACGAGGGTTATAAGAACCCCAAGGGCCCACAAGTTACGAGAACTTGTTTAAATCATTCATAAAATCTGTTAAATTAAAGCAAAGTGATGTACACAACGTAGAGGGTTATAGATTACTAGAGGCCATCAGAAGACACCCGCGTGCTCATTTACGACACCACAAGTCTGTCTCGTTACAATATACTCGTACATTAACGATTTGTCTTCTCAATTGCTTTCTGACCACACGGCAAAAGCTTACAAATAATAATCGATACCTAATGAATTCAATTATTAGGATTACAAATTTTAGGTTTATTACCCTGAAAAAAACAATAACAATTAAAAAATTTGGAGATTAATTGTACAGCAATTAAGAAAATATCAATATTGCAAAACTTACTTCAAATATTCAAAAACTTAAAGGATAATCTAAAGCAGCATTTTGAAAGTTCGATGGTAAAATTTTCTTGCATTTAATAATTCCAGCGCCCAAACGCCTGGCACCTAAACGCCGAGCTTCCAAATGCTGTCGCCCAATCGCCGGCGCCGAAATGTCGCGTACCGGTTAATGGTGTAGCTGAATATAATTGGTTCCTTTTCCTTAGTATATGTCATAACTTTGCTTTTTAAACCATTTATAGATGGAGTGTGTTAGATATACACCAGCGTTCGACTATGTTTAATTGTTCTTGTAAGTCTAAACAGTCCAGTCCAGTCAGTATATGAGAACAACAGCAAAACCCATCAAGCCACAAGCCTCAACGGTTGATAGTGCTACAACGTACCATGCGTTCTTTTTAAAAGTATACATAGGGGATACTCGTATGTATACTAAAAAGAAAAAATCCCATATTTTTGCCACAGCATGCTATTTGTTTTAAATTAAAACCCTTAAAATTAAAGTTTGCTGTATAATTGATTGCCTACATATAGGGTAAAACAATAAAAAATAAGGGAATTTTTCTTTTTAGCATACAGACGAGTATCCCCTATGTATACTTTTAAAAGGACCACATGGTACCGTATGATCGAAAACTTTTAGCTCTAGAGGGTTGTGGATTTTTAAAAATTTTAATTTAGTAATAATAATAATAATAGTGTCTTTTATGTTGGCAGTGATGAGTAAAGCTACTTAGTAATATAACCTATACAATTTTGACAGATAAACTTAACTTTTACAGGATGTTTAATGCCGAGAACTAGGTGGTGTTGTGTATGGAAAATGCAGCAAATCATTTTCAATAGCTGTAGCTGTTTTTGTTACTAACATTTTTATGTATTCCACAAGACTGTTTTTATTTGTTGAAATGACAATCCTGACTTAACCTTAAACTGACAGATATAAAATGCCAATGTGACGTTTACTACCACGACTGCCAATAAACATTTTTGACAAAATAATTCCACAGCCCTCTAAAGGTTAAAAGTTTTCGATCATATTTTTGTTTTCCATGGCCTACTAAGGGTTCATTTGTTAGAGTAAAGGTAATTGTGGACAACATTGAAAATTATATTCAAAACTACTCACTGTTGGTATAGGATGTATTTAATAACAATTAAGGAAATTTAAAAAAGTAGTCAAACTGTCCCTCTTTACCATTCACCCTGTATAATAAAAGTCAGAACGCCTATACTATTGGTCAAAATATAAGTTAAACATCCACTTGTAGGTAAAGTCAGGGTGGACGATGTGGTAAAAAAAAATACAAGGTGCCCCATATAAAAGAACATCAGTTTGTATAGCCCTCCCAGATGAGTCAACCATGGCGGTTCAAAATATTTTGTAAATGTAGAGCTACCACTGTATATTTTGTATATCTTTAGTAGCAAAGGCATAATAAAGCTTTTTCAGAAGGTTGGGGCACCCTGTATATGAGGACAAATACAGGGATAAAGTATGAGACAACATAAAAGCAAAATCTTATTTGGGAAAACGACGCTAAAAGATTATCTATTCAAGTATGTAGATAGAGGAATACCTTAAGTTACGTCTTCTGTATAAGAATAAGGCAGCATATACCTACTATTGCTGCAAAAAAACTAGTACAAATGAAAATCCATTAGCAATGAATTTTATTGTTTTAGGTGATCAAGTCGCCTTAACTGGCATGTGAATAATTGAAACATGTCATATAGCATATCAAATTTTAATAATAAAAGCTACAATATAAAACAATAACTAATTTGCCTATACAGGGTGTTTCATAACGTACGTAGGAGGCTGAAAGGGTAGCTATGTGGAACCAAAGATGAAGTTATTTTCTTAATAAATTTCTTACATAAACCTAATAACAAAAATAACAGCAGTTTAAAGTTCTTGTAAATTAATACCCACGTAATAAATACCGCTGGTGTTAATACGGAAACATGAGAAAGAATGTTGCGATTTCCTTTCCATCGAAACATGTTTCTTACTACACCTGATAATTTGCTGTTTAGGTAGTTTAATTTTAAATTATACACAAAACACACAGTAAAAATAAGATAACGTTATTTTCTAAATTACAATTATATTTTTAAATAAGCTATAACAAAAACATTCACATTAGGTGTTCGAAATGCTGACCCTGCATTTCAGCGCACATTTGCGCTCGACCAATCCAGTTTTCTAATACCGTCATCTGGGGTGAAGTCGGACAGTAGTGGCGTAGGCGGACATGGGCACATGTTCTTCTGTTTATTTCAAGGACATCTAACCGGTTTGTACTAACTTTGCAAAACCTGCTGAATCGCGTCAGTATTAAGTGGGAAATGATACACTCGTTTTTTAGTTATTTTTCAAACGTTTAAAACAAACTACTGCCCACAGAAAACGTAAAGAGATATAAAATTCGTTTAGGCAATAAAGTGTTGACTAATGTGTGCTTAACATTTGTACGTAAAATGAAAATCATAGTTTCTTTCGTTTGTTTTTAAATAATTAATTTATAAAAAATTTACCTCAGGTGGGGTAAAGGCGGACACGATGGTAAGGAATTATAAAAAGAAGATTGGTACCTATACAGTTCATGAATTATGAAGCAGAAGCGGTGCAAAGGGCCCTAAGTGATATTAAAAAGGGCAAGAAAACCTTAAGGCAGGCTGCATATTATTATAAAATTCCGAAATCTACACTGCACGACAAAATTAAAAGTAAACAAATTAAAAAACATGGTGGGCAAACTAGACTTTCCTCGGACGAAGAAAAAATGATAGCAGAAGGCATCTCCAAGTTTAATGAATGGGGTTTCCCCATAACTCACAGGGACATAAGATCGCTCGTAAAGGGTTACCTTGACAGAAAATGTAAAAAAATTGAAAATTTTAAAGACAACTTACCTGGGCCGGAATAGTTTTACAAATTTTTTCAAAGACAAAACATTTTAACAGAAAGATTTGCTCAAAACATTAAGGGCCGGTTGCAGAAAGCAATGTTAAGTCTGGTGTTAGGTAACATCGCGTCAAAGTGAACAAAATCGCATCAAATTTTGTTTACTAATGTATTAGTTACCATAAGCATTTGAGATTTGATTCGTTTTTGTTCACTTTGACGTCGCGTTAGCTAACACGAGACTTAACATAGCTTTCTGCAACCGGCCCTAAGAGGTGCAGGGCTAATATAACTAAAGAGATGATGAGAGAATATTTTCTAAACTTAGAAAAGACCATGGAAGGTGTGGAGCCTACCCATGTTGTAAATTATGATGAGACCAATTTGACCGACGACCCTGGTAGACAAAAAGTTCTATGCCGCAGGTGGTAAAAAAGGGTTGAAATTATAATGGATTCTAGTAAATCGAGCACGTCAGTTATGATGACGGTAACTGCAGCCGGACATCTATTGCCTACATACGTAATGTATAGCTGTACACCTATATCCAACCTGGATAAAGGGAGGACCCGAGGGAACGATGCACAACGGAACCAAGTCAGGCTGGTTCGACGCTGTGACATATGAAGACTGGTTTGACAAAATTCTCATGCCGTATTTTCGAAATCTCCCAGGAAAGAAGGTGCTGATTGGAGACAATCTGGCAAGTCACATTTCAATGCATGTTCTGGAAGGCTGCGAACAACATAACATCAACTTTGTGTTGCTTCCACCGAATGGAACTCATCTTTTACAACCGTTAGATGTGGCGTTTTTTGCTCCTATAAAAAAGCGTGGCGTGCCATATTGTCAGAGTGGAAAAAGAAGAATAGAGGGTGTATTCTAAAATCTGATTTTCCCAGGCTTCTCAACAAGTGTATTGAGAACATTGAAAACTTGGAAACTAACATAAGGTCCGGTTTTAGAGGCTGCGGGATTATTCCATTGAATCCTAATGTAGTTTTAAATAAAATTCTTGATGTAGATGCCAATCAAGACACGGATCAAAAGGAAAATGAAAACCACTGGACTACAACTTTGCAAGACTTTATGAACGAAAGCAGGTTGGTAACAACCCAAGATATCCGACCAAAACGAGGAAAAAAGTTAAAGGTAGCACCAGGCAAAGCAGTTGGAAGAAATGATTTGGATGCGTCTTCCACCAGCACTGATTACCAAAATAATGACTTGGCGAGCAGCAGTGATGGAGAGAAAGAGGCTGATTCAAATGGTGGCAACTTGGAACTTCAGGCTGAGACTGATACTGACGAAAACTGTGATCAAGAGAGTTTAGAGACTGACGATATTATTGATATTATACAGGGCACTTTTTTGTTAGTTAAGTTTAAATGTCCGAAAAATACCTATAAATATTATGTTGGGTGTGTCTCTGAAGTTGTTGATGAAACAAAAAAGATTTTTTATTTAAATTTTTTAAGAAAGCAAAAAACGCAGAAAACTGGGTTACACTTTATATACCCCAATATCAAAGACCAGAGCTTAGTAGAAGGCACGAAATTTTGAAAGTTCTCAAAGAAGTCTAATTCTTGAGACGCGAGAGATTTCAATTCCCCAGTGTCGAGAAATATAATATTAGAATTGAATAAGTCGATGGGAAATAATTTCTCAAAGTTTTTGTTTTGTTTTTCATGAGTTTATTACCTAGGTAGGCACTTTAAGTTTAAAAATGTTATTTGAAAGAGTTACCTACCAATATTACGTTCCTAAGTTTTTACTGTATTTTATAAACATGGATAAGTTTTATAACGTTTTGAAGTTAAAAATAAAGTTTTTCTACGGTCACCTCTAAAACTGACTATTAAGCGCTCACTGTCAATGCGAAAAGTTAGCGATTCACACATTTTTTCCCTAGTAACCATTTTAGCATCGCAACCACGTAAACAATGTCTTAATGAAATAATCGCGTCACTTCATTTTACTTTACGCATCGCCATGGCTAACCTGATTATTAATTTAATTCGTCATTTTTCTGGAACTGGCTAAAATTATTGACAATTGCATCACGGTGCGTCCATCATCACGCAACAGATTTATCGAGTTTGTGAGTTTTTGTGAAGTTGAAGATGGAATCTGAAGGTAATTCCACCCCGCCTGAAGTATTTGAAGCGACCCAGACAGCAACCAACGAGTGTTGTTGGCGGCCAAATCGCGCGGCCTTTATGAACGGCGGTACAACGACTTCATCAAATGGTGTGTATTGAAATTTCAATTATTTAACAATTTTGTTATTTATTTAGGACCGTGGAAAAAATTTTGTATGTATTTCGAGTGTAAAGAGCCATTTTGGTATTCGGTTGCTTTTTCGCGCCTCGCTCCGCTCGGCACGAAACTCGCATCCTCATACCAAAATGGCTCTCTTTACACACTAAATACATAAATATCTATTTCGTAAAAAATAGACTGTTTTTTATGATTTTTATGTCAAAAAATATTGTTTTTAATTTTTTCTGTCCGAATTCGCCCCACAGCACGGCCGAATATGAATTTACAAGCAAAATAAAGAAGTTTCCGCCTTCACCTCACATATAGGGGCTAAGGCGGACAGACTTTCACAAAAAAAGAAAAGTGGTAGGGGTAAAATTTTTGAGATTTCTTTATGACATCGTATTTTACAAACATGGAGGTGTCTAAATTATTTTTTTGAAAATTTTTGCACCAAAGGGATGGGAGTTATCTACAAAAAAAAAAACAAAAACCGTCCTACTTCACCCCAGATGACGGTACTCTTAAAAATTGTTGGCGTAACTCCTCTGTTGATGCGACGGTGTAGTTCGTCGATTGTATCAAAGGGTGGCATATACCAATTCTTTCATGAAACCTCATAAAAAATTCCATTGGGGCCATGAAATGTATCCACCCCTATCGATCCACCTTTGCGAAAAGATGGTGTCGAGATAATCTCATACAGCATGACTAAAATGTAAAAAGTAAAAAACAGCCGTCATGGTACGACGCACATCCAAATGAACATCTTCGAAGAGCTTTGGCAGAACTTTTTGTAAAAACTGCAAGAATAGCCAATGGTAATTTGTAAATCCCTATTAAGGTATTGCTCAAAATACCAACCCACAGATTCTTCATCAGCTTCATACATAATAATCATATCTACATATTCATCGTTACTGTAGTTAGCCATTTAAGTCGAATTAAACACTTAATAGCTGATGTATCCTAACTTTGATGTTTATAGCTATTAACAAATCTATGAATGTTATGATTCATAACATCCGTGGTATGTTCAATAGTTTATCGGTTGCAGTATGGTAATGGATGCCATGTACGGTAAAGGACTATTACTGTACTGATACAGTTCCCTAGTTAACAGCCTACTTTCGTATATGTAAACAAAGGCTTAATGTTCTGAAACTGGTAATAGTAATTTACGATGCAAGTAACGTTATCAAGCTTTTTACATTACGAGAGAATAGTTTGAATGAACGAGCGACGTTAGGAGCGAGTTCTTTAAAAGTCTCGAGTAATGTAGAAAGCAGATAACGTTACGTATATCGTAACACGGTTTATTTTATCCTAAAATGCTAATATTTTTAAAAAAATAAGAAAATGGTTATAAATTACACTTACAACAGCGAGTGGTGGTATCACTAGTAAGATAAAAACTCAGTACTGTATTGTTAGTAGCACTGTCAGGTTATGTTAAATTTGAGATTTTCAGGTTAAGTTTTGCGTCAGTTTGTGTCAAATAAGAAACAATACGTAACCTACTAACATCGAAATTGACATAGACTGACACTACACTTCAGTGCTGTCAACATGTGATTAAATGCTAATAAAGTATCGTTATGTTATTTTTCTTAACAACACTAGTGCTGTTAAATGCATCTTAACGCAACTCGTTGCTAAGGAGTTATTGTCATAATAACATAATAGGATAAAATAAAATGAATTAACACTCAAACAAATTTCTAGTGCTACTTGTTTTCTAGTTATTATTAAATAATCAGCGGTTCTCCATCAGTGAATGCCAATTTTTAAGCATTTAAAAGAAGAAATTAAATAGCCGTAACTTTTATGTTATTTAGTTATTTCGTTTTTATTAATTTTTTATCTCAAGATTGTTTCCTTAACTCTCAAGAATTCTCTGCTTGAACTTAAAACGTAAATTACTACCTCAGTTTGCAAATAATTCTCGTTAATTTATTCATTTTAACTTGATGTTGGGATTTGATTAAAAGCTTATTAAGAAAGTAACTTTGTTTTGGTCCCCTCCTGCTACCTTTTGAGTCTCCTCTGTACGTTATGAAACACCCCCATATAGTTATACTCCTTTCTAAGCAAGAAATAATCCTAGCTTTTATTTCTTTTATTTGACACTAAACTTACTCTAGACATGATTGGCAGTGCTGTTTTGAAATAATTTTAAAGTTATATGACAATCATAATAATCTCAGTTGCCATTTGAAAAGTCAGATTCACACAGCTAAGAGAACTTTGTACTAGTTTATATTGTAGTAATAGTACATAAAAAGAGGAGAGGATGAGATTATGATGCAAAACAGCCATCACATTGAAGGCCACATACATCCACTTCAGCTGTCATTAAGTTTAGCTGGCTATGCAAAAAAACACATTATCACCTAGTTGGCAACCGGGAGTAGTAGTAGTTGTTGTTGTGGGGAGACTAATGTCAAGCAAGTAGAGGCACTTTTTGACCAATGACTTACCATCTTCTTAACTACCCCCCCCCCCACTGTCATCTTCTGCATCAAACTCTTCTCTCTGAATAAATCTTCCCGGCTCTCTGGCGAATTTCAGGATGAAGACCCACGCGAGGGAGTTCAACTCTTACCTCTGAAGTATACCTGCACCAAAAGTTTTGAAACTCAGTCGCTGGTACGCCTCACACTGCCCCAAGTAGTGAGAGGATGTTTTCTCTTCTCTTCCACATTTTGGTCAAACGGGATCTTCCTCTATTAATATCAGTGTTAGGTGTCTCCTTAATTTACAATGACCTGTCAAGATCCCTATCAAAAGATTTGTGGTTCTTCGCCTTTTTCCCGTTAGGCAGACTGCTTTCTTTGAACCAATTCCTGCTATATGCCTGTCGACGGCCTCTACATCTTCTCCACTTTTCCTCACTAGTCTTAATAAGCCCACTCGGTTAGAGCCGTCGAAACCTGCTTCCTTGTGATACCTAGAAGGGGTTCTGGTTCAATACAGATGTCCTCGGCTTCAAGTCTGGCCAGTTTATCAGCCTTCTTATTGCCCTGAACACCCGTATGTCCTGCAACCGAGACGAGTTCAACATCCTTGCCTCTTTCCAGTTCTGCTAAAGCATCTCCACATTCCTGAACTAGCGCTAGTCTTGCCCTGGGCGAGTAGACTGCTTTTACTGCAACCTGGCTATTAGAGCAGATATAGATTTTACGCTCTGGTAATCTCCTGATCTCATCCTTAGTTGCCACCGATAGTATGGCGTAAACTTCTGCTTGCAATACCATGGTAAATTCTCCTAAAGCAACCAGGCACTCCACATAATGACCTGAAGATTGTAGAAAGGTCTCGAAACTGAGCGAATTTTGTATGACCAAGAATAGCATCAAAATTTAATCGTGTTCGGTCTTATTGTCATATCAGTGTTCCATAATAATCTGTCCACTTTTAGGTTTGAAGAGAGCAAAAAATACCATCATGCCATAATATTCAGAAACTTTCTAAATGAGGATTAGTTGCTACATATCTCTTAAAAACAAAGAAAGGAAATTATTTAAGATCGCTCATGAAAGGTAAACATCGAAATCAGAGTCAAGATACAATAGAGGAAAGCGTGTTAAATGAAAATTTCCCCCACGACCTAGTTAAGCTTAGATCGAACAAAATTTAAAAAGCTAGGTACCTACTACATTAGTTTGCTCTGGTTATGATAATTTTAGCAAATCACTTTTTGCAATAAATTTTTACTTTATGAGTAGCTGGTAAGTCAAGGTCATTATTATTTCAGTGAAATAGATTAAAAACAGTCTAAATAAAATACGTCTATTGGTCTTTATAATACAGATCAAGAATCCCTTAAATTAAAATCAATTATTATTATTATTATGTGTATAGAGCTGTAACGTTAGCTCTAGCACAAATGTGTATTTTACCCATTTAATTTGTGCCCATTTGTCCAGGGCTAATTTCCGCCACTATCACAAACTTGCATCAGCTTTACGCTCGAAAAGCGATAAGCACACGTTTACCAGCGGTGCGCCGAGTCACGTACAAACAAGCAAGGCGCCCCCCCACCCCCTTCAACAGAACCTGTTTCGTAACAGATAACAAGGCGCTGGAAGAGTATAAAAGAAGACTCCGCAGTCATTTCAAATTACTGTTTCGCAGGACTTTCCTTATCCTAATATCCGCCTCTAGCTCCGGTTAGGTTTCGATCTTCGCTAGAAACTCCCGTAACCACCGAAAACTTCTGGCCCCGGTCTGGTGTCGATATTCGCTAGAAACTCCCGTATCCACCGAAAACTTCTGGGCCCAGTTTGGTTTCACTCTTCGCTAGAAGCTACATTTAACTTTCCGCACCAGCCCGTTATTATCACAACCCTTGCACCAAATTTAATAGTAAAATCGACTTACCTATGTACCAGGAGAGCTCTCCAGGTCCGCGTTTGGCTTCTCGAACGCCTACGGAATTAGGCCACTAAGAAAGCGTGAAACGTGAATGTGAATTATTAGTTCAATGATGCATATATATTCTAACTGTGAGAAGAGGTGATAAACATGCAGGAAGTGCACGAAATAAAGAGGTAATTTTTAGTGTAATGCAGTGGTTAACAATACCGATATGAGGCTGTTGATATGCTGGCTCGCGGGACAGGTAATCTGGGCTGATAAAATGCTGTAACCGGGGATAAAAAAACATGCGTTAACCTGGACTGGTGAAATGCTGGCCCATGAGGAGAATAATTCATCTAGAGTCGAGGAGAAACCTAAACCTAAGACAAATGTGGCGCGATTTTTGAAGTTTGATGGTAATTTAATTAATGATAAAGGAACTCCAACGGTTTAGGCACTACAGAAGCGCTAATTATGAGGTTCTAATAAATCTAAACGTTTTTATAACACAATAATTACACAAGTAAGCTGAGGTGGTCTCAAACACACCTGCGGTTTGCTTGAGAGTTTTCCACATTCTGTCTTTACCGCAGGCGGTCCACGGACAATACAGAATAACTGCTAAAAAATCTGATATTACGTTGTGTGTTGCACACTGGCGGAAAGCAGTGATAATAAAGTTCGAAAAAATTATATAGTGTTGCTTGAATTAATATATTACAGCCTATTTTGTGCATGTGTTTAGGAAATTTTCATCGCTATTTGCCAACTTAAAATTACCAATGTAAGAAAACCTTGCAGATCAAGAAATCGTGAAAAGTTATAAGTCCTTAGTAAACCAGATTCATTTTATTATGTTTATATATTTCGATAAAATTAAAATCTATCTCCAAAAATGTAAACGCAAAGTATCAAGAAAAAGTGTTTGGACATGACAATGCATTGTTGACGCCTACGTCATAAAAATTAATAAAAGAATAATCAATGCAATCTATATTTGAACTCACTAAGGCAATTCATGCCATAAAAATGAAACTTCATCTTTACATTTTCTTCGGTTCGTTTCGCTATCAACGTTTTTAAGTAAACCTTTTACTTTGAGACTACGAAAAGTTTCATTGTTTCTTTCTTTTAGAGTATTATTTATATCAATTAATATTTTATAAACTTCCATGATTGATATTTTTTCTTGTTCAATTTTAGAAATTTTTTTAATAAATTCATTTGGGAACGAACAAACCAAAAACAAATTTGAGT
This sequence comes from Agriotes lineatus, assembly GCA_940337035.1. NCBI lineage: Eukaryota > Metazoa > Arthropoda > Insecta > Coleoptera > Elateridae > Agriotes > Agriotes lineatus. Next base: position 16,362 of record CALNHX010010932.1, read on the forward strand.
CTTAATAAGAAATTCAATATTTTTGGAGAATTTTTAGAAGAAATAAAAGAAGACTTCAAAGCCTCAAACAGCTGAAGTATTCTGCTATCCCAGTTCCCACCCATATTAAATGTGGATAAAGATTAAAGGTCAAAGGTGTTATTTGCAACTCGCATAAATCCATAATTAAACGCCTATTTCATAAAAGTCGTCAGAACCCAGATTCCAGAATAACAGAATCGGTAAATTGTAATATTTTCGTGCAAAATCAGGACATTCGGGACATCATTTCGTAGCGGGACAAGTAGCTCCAAATCGGTAAAATCCCGAAAAATCGGGACGTATGGCAACCCTACCCTGAATGAATTGTATATTTATAATTATAATATATACAGTAAACAGGAGAGATATTACAAACACCAAACCTTCCCCATGTATCACCAGTGATACATGGGGAAGGTTTGGTGTTTTTAATATCTCTCCTGTGATATACAACCCCATTTCGAGTTACCAATGGATCCTTTTGTTATACAGTCAGCGTTTAACAAAAGATTAAATAACATCCTGTTATAACCAACAGAAATAGAGTAGTAAATGCCTAACATTTGACACATTTTATAAGTAACATATCTAACAAAATATCAATTTAAAATATAAAACTAAATAAAATCTTCAAGTTGGTACAGGCACAAATACAAAGAAAACTGATGGATAAATATCTACCTACGTAACACTTCTAAAATAGAATAATATTCAGGTAAAATCCTAAGAACCCACGTCAAAATAGGTAACAAATACTTATTAATATTTATTTGTATCATTAATACCTGTAATCCGCCGTAAAAATAAATTGATCAGAAATAAAAATGAATCCTTCTGGCCTGATTGACAGCAAATTGTCCATCGTAGACGATGCTTTTTTTCCAGTTGATAAAACCGAAGAGTCATGTAGCCTATCTTGGCCGGTAGAATTTCTTAAATAATGTTTTATTGTTTTCAACTTGCTAAATGACTTTCTATTGTGGCTAATGTTACAGGTAGAATCAAGAATAACACCAATGCAGTAATAATTTCGCAAAAATTGCTTTCGAGAACACTATATTTCTGTAGGAATAAACTTGTGAAATCTGGAACACTCGTTTAGTAAGGAGATACCATTCACAAACTTTTATTATTGAGGACATCAGAATAATTTTTCTGAAGCAAATCACATCGGACCTGTTCAGCTTCTTGCATTCTTAAAACGTTTTTCGGTTCTAAAAATTCAAAAATGTTTGTTAGTTTTTCAAAGCTCTCAAATTAAGGCAGATCACTGATGACGTGTTGACTGATAACTGAGAGTGGGGACTGAGGTTGCAGTGCTATCAATCTACACTCAAATGAAGTAGATATCGAAATATTTAATAAGCGAATACAGAACTTACCGGGCCCCTCAAAGGGCCCTCTAAGGGCCCGGGCCCCTAAGCAACGCTTATTCCCGCTTATGCATATCACCGCCACTGGATCTTATAGTTAGCCAAAAATGTTATTTGTAATGTTTAAGCATTTATCAAAAATTTTCAAAAATTAAAAATTCTACAAAAAAGAGCGTTAGTTCAAGAGACAAATTTTCTCTAAAATTTTAAGCTGAATTCAAAAATTTTATAATATACCGCGTGTTCTATTTAAAATAGAAGTTAATAAAAAAAAATAGGAAAAAAAACAAAAGAAACCCATTTTAGAGGTATTTAACTGGAAAATCACCTATCTCACATCAATACACATTAAAAATATAATAAAAATGTCAAGTTTAAAAAAATCGTTAGAGCCGTTTTTGAAAAAATCGAAAAAAATGAACACACACACACACACACACACACACACACACACACACATACACACACACACACACACACACAGCGAGACAGACCAATGAATAGAAACACGTTTTTTGGGTTCAGGGGACTCTAAAACGTGAAGATCTGTTGAAAACTCAATTTCGAATTTTTGGGGTGAATCCAATACTTCTTTTATCGTAAACGAAAGCAAAAATGACTTCATATTTGATATCTTTTCTTAATTCTAAGCAATGTTTCGAAATAACATTTTTGTGTATTTTGCAAAACAAGGGTACTTTATTCTTGTGCAATTTTCATATTTTCGAATATCCCCTATACGCATATGAAAGCAGATATTTAAATTGTGGAAAATGAATTTTTAATTTGAGAAGATGCAAGAGGGACTTATTAATAATAAAATTTTCTGATAAATTAAAAAAATCAACTTATGTCCGAATTTATGTCCGATACTGTATAATATAATCATAAATATGACCATAGGAAGAAATATAAGTTTATTTACTAGCAATATAATATTGTTCATTTTCGTCATACAAAATACGAAAAGCTACTCATAACTCCCAAGGGATTTTTCAAATTATTTCTCTTTCACTCTTATAGTAACCATGCAACTACAAATAACGTCTTAGCAGCCACACATTGAGGCAATCCTTGATGTTACTTACATATTCTTATTTTAAATCTACTTTTGACATTTTGAAATTTGATACTATTTTTACTAATATGCTAGTAGGTAAATAACATATTGTGTGCACCACAGGAGATATTCATGTTTTTTACATTCGGTTGACTTAAAGACCTCGTGCCGGAGGCCCTCGGTCTGTAACCATGTCAACCTTAAGGAAAAGATATATTCATATCTCCCTTAATGCGTAAATATCTATTACTTACAATTAAATTAAAATTTCTATTAACTGCCTTATTCTTATACATAGAAAAGTCCAGACAAATTTTTGGCCCAACAACAACACCCAGACGTAATTATTCTACTGTTTTTTTCTTGTATGTTTCTTCACATGTTTAACTAAAGCGTATTTATGAGCAGTTCTATAACCGCAAATTGAACATGAATAAGGTTTTTCTCCTGTATGTATCTTCATGTGTTGAACTAAATTACATTTCAGAGCAGCTTTATATTCGCAAAGTGAACATGAATAAGGTTTTTCTCCTGTATGTATCTTCAGGTGTCGAACTAAATCACTTTTCTCAGTTGTTTTATACTCGCAGATTGAACAAGAATAAGGTTTTTCTCCTGTATGTATCTTGATGTGTCGAACTAATTTACTTTTCTCATTTGTGTTATAGTTGAAAATTGTACATAAATACGGTTTTTCTCCTGTATGTATCGTCATGTGTCGAAGTAAAGAACATTTGTGAGCTGTTTTATAGTTGCAAATTGTACATGAATAAGGTTTATTTCCTGTATGTATCTTCATGTGTTGAACTAAATAATTTTTCTGAGCAGCTTTATACTCACAAATTGAACATGAATAAGGTTTTTCACTTCTATGCGTCTTCATATGGCGAAGTAATTTACCTTTCTCAGCTGTTTTATACTTGCAAATTGTACATGAATAAGGTTTATTTCCTGTATGTATCTTCATGTGTTGAACTAAATAATTTTTCTGAGCAGCTTTATACTCACAAATTGAACATGAATAAGGTTTTTCACTTCTATGCGTCTTCATATGGCGAAGTAATTTACCTTTCTCAGCTGTTTTATAGTTGCAAAAAGTACATGAATAAGGTTTATTTCCTGTATGTATCTTCATGTGTTGAACTAAATAACTTTTCTGAGCAGCTTTATACTCGCAAATTGAACATGAATAAGGTTTTTCACTTCTATGCGACTTCATATGACGAAGTAATTTACCTTTCTCAGCTGTTTTATACTTGCAAATTGTACATGCATAAGGTTTCTCTCCTGTATGTATCTTCATGTGTTGAACTAAATAACTTTTCTGAGCAGCTTTATACTCGCAAATTGAACATGAATAAGGTTTTTCACTTCTATGCGTCGTCATATGGCGAAGTAATTTACCTTTCTCAGCTGTTTTATAGTTGCAAATTGTACATGAATAAGGTTTCTCTCCTGTATGTATAGTCATATGTCGAACTAAATTGTTTCTCACAGCTGTTCTGTACTCGCAAATTGCACAGGAATAAAGTTTTTCACCTGAATGAATCTGCACATGTCTCACTAAACGACTTTTATAAACTGTTTTAAACTCGCAAATTGAACATGAATAAGGTTTTTTACCTGTATGTTTCACTACTGCTTTATTTTTGCAAATAGAACAAGAACTCTTGTCTTCTGCTTCATTTTTACACACCTTGCAAACAAACCGTTTTTCTAAGATGATTTCACTTGCTGCACATGTTATAAGCAGCTCATCTTTTATGTCGACTTCCTCCTGTTTTACATTCAATCCGTGATAACTTGTATTGTCAATAGTGCCTTCGATGATCTCTTGCTGTACATGTAAGTTGGCGACTACTTTATATTTTTCAGCTTGTTCATTTAAGGTGGTGGCTATTTCACTATAAAAATTATTGTCAAGTAATCCTTGCTTAATGTCCATTGCGATTCTGAAAACAAAACATGCAGCAAAATTTAGTCATGTTAAATTGGTTATGTTTATTTACAAATTTATTATAACAAAGTTCTTACTTGCTCGTACATGAAATAATATGACATTTGAAGAAACAACTAATACAGAGACTGTCTAGCAGTAAAAATAACGGAGACTGCTTAAACCACTTTTTCTATGCCAGAATGAATTATTAGTACAAACGAAGTTCAAATCTACTTGAATGCAGTGTTGCCAGATAGGTACTTATCTATGGCTTTCTTCGGAGCAAGCGCCGAATTTCTTCATAACTCTTTCACCTTGGTGAAAGGGTGTGGAGGCAGGGGCGGGTTATTTAATTTTTCGAATTCGGTAAAAAATTAAACAACTACAAAGAAACAGTAATATTTAATAGTATATAATCTATCATATACATACAAATAAAAAAAATCGGGTGTGGGAACAAATGAAATATCAAAATGGACGAAAACGGCTGGGGAAAAAAATTGACTAGATGTTACAAATAGAAAGATTACGAACCACTGAAAAGGGTAATGCATGTTGTATTTTTTACTAATATCTAATTACTGACGAAACATTTTAATTTTTAGATCGTTGGCAGTTTCTCAACTGGCAAAAAAGGTGTAGGTGAACAGCAATATTAATTCAATTAACAGGACATCCTAGTGCCTCCTCAATAAGGCCCTACTTTCAAATGGATAACGAACACCACTTGCAACTAGTCAGTGAGTTAAGTGCAACAAACGCTACTATAGTACAAGAAACAACCACTGCGACAACGAGTAACGCATCAAACGTATTGCATGTAGCTAACCAGGTAGCGAATACTAATGAACATTCAAAACCTACCATTATATTTCAAAATTGTACGATAAATTACCAAACTAAACATTTAATGCTAAATAATACTATTTCAGTAATATTCCAATTTTTTAAGGAAGTAAGTAATATAGTTATTACATGGCATATGTAACAATTATGTTATATGTTATAATTCTTGTTAAGTTATTGTCATTTAAAAAAATATATGTAAATAAAGAAACTTATAGTTTTTATTTTAATCGTGAAATATTCTGAACAAAAACCACAAGCTACGTAATTTTTTCTGGATAAATTTGATCTTAAGCACTTTTTGCCTTAAACAAGATTACTCGTCTAAATTGCCCTCTTTATTTTCAAAGATAAAACCCCTCGAGCTTCGCCCCTCAGAAAATAAAGAGACCAATTTACACTCGTAATCTTTCTAGGCAAAATAGTGCTTTCGAAAAATGTATCGATAAAATGTATCGTCCCTTGTGATTTTACATACGAAAAAAGCATCGTCAACTCCTTATTTGTATACAATATTCAGAACAATTTATTTTAAGGGAATTTTCTTATACTCAACGTAATCTAGTGTTTGCAAAAAAGAAGATGCTAAAAGGAAGCGGAGTCACTATAAAAGAACCGCGTTAAACTCCTGAAATTAGCTGAGCAGAAATATGGTTTCAAGAACTGCTGGACCATAGCTGGCAAGATTTATGTAAGTGCAAATATCCAAATTAAACGGATTAGTTATTACCAAGACTTAAAATAGATTTGTGCACCGAAATGTGGAAGTCCAGTAATTAGCAGTTTCTTTTTTTTTGTTTATATGTGGTTGTATGGGAAAAGTAAAAATAAATTTTGCTTTTTTCGGCTTAGCTCTGTATTCGCCTTATTTTTTTCGCCTGAGATAAGTTTTTTAAAATAATTTTAAAGAATTTATAAAAATTCAAAAACATGTGTTGACCATTTTTTTAAAGTAATCGGTTTGACGTTTGTAACTCGTATGTGATGAAAACTCTGATTCCGGCAGACTTCAGCTGCAAGTTTTACTTTAAAAAAAACTGAATTAAAATCAATTAATCGATAACTTAAAAATGAAAACGTAGAATGAACTATACGGGTCAGATGACATTGATTTTGCTGCGAATTGCTTCATAAATATAATTAAGAATTGTTATCATAATTTAAGCGCGTCAATTCGCTGGCTATATTTCTCAACTAAATCAAGCAAAATCAGATACCTGGAGGGCACGTCTAGCTCAAGTCGAAGACGGCGTGCAGTGAATTAAATGAATGGAAACCGGGAAGGGCGCCAGCGAATCCAGCAAAACTAACAATCAACCAGGCATCTCAACTGCTTAAACAGACGATTCGCAAACTGAGTTCTTATAAAAGGTTAAGAACTATAGCTGCAAAAGAACGTTACGCAACAACAATAAATAAAACTACATACAATTACTCGAATATCACAGTTTACTATAAGATGTCTCGGTGGAGTTGACAAGTGACCCCATAGGGCCTACAGCCAGTAATACTTAAATTTTATGGAAGATGCTAGGTACAATCGGAGGAAAAGCCTCTCAATAATTTATAATTACACATTAAAAATACCTGGACGTACACACATTGGCATGGGCCTTACTTTCGGCTAGTGTACAAGTTATCGCCTGGCTGGTACATGTAGTTGAAATGTAGATCCGTGGCATGGGGCAGTTTAATTCGTAGGCTCAACATGACCCACAAAGGGGGCTTAATGGATGTCCCTAGTATTAGGTGTGCTCTCATGAGATTCACGGAAGCTCTGCTTTCGGCACCAGCGGTTAATAGCCCAGCATGACGATGGGGCCCTGATTAGCCAAAGGTGGCCTTACGCGAGGTCGCCGGAGGAAGAATCTTCCAGCCGCCAAATTCCAGATCGTGGATTGTGGCTCGGCACGTCAAGCCCGTATGGGCGTGCACGAGGTGCTACCATCAAAAAGAATCCGCCAACAAGCGGGGCGTCTAGAGGAGAATCCGCCGAGGGCGTTTACTTTCCAAACATAACTAAATTATCCTCTTGAACGACTTCGAAGATGGTAGCTGCTACGAACGGCACCAAGTTTTCAACAGGTAAAGCCAAAGAGAGCCCCTCGTAACCCGGAAACTCGCCAAAGAACCGAAAAAATTATCGGGGAACGGAACCATGTCCCTATCAGCGAACAAAAGTTCCTAACTCAGGAGCGCGCGGAATTTGAATCTACCCACAGAGCTACAATCCGGAGAGCGCTTCCCATGAAGTTACAAAAAAACGTAGAGTGAAGCGACAAATCTAACGAAAGCGCCATTTTAACGTAACAGAATGCCATCGACAAGGCAACTAATACAGTACGGATAAATAAAGTACAACGCAACAGAAATCCTTGGATAACCGGGGGTCTTTTAAAGTCAGTTGCGACAAAAACGGAATTATATAAAAAATCTCTGCCTGATAACGCACAACTTATTGAAGAATATAAAAATATAAAAATAATTTAACGAACTTAATAAAAATATCAAAAAATAACTATTACAAAAATAAAATAAATGAAAATAAAAATTCATATAAGACCCTATGGAACGTAATTAAAGAACTTACAAATCGAAATGATAACGACAGGAAAATAAATGAAATTAAAGTGGATAATCAAACAATTACAAATAAGAAAGACATCGCAAATCAATTCAATAAATTTTTCGTTGAAATCGGATCAAAAATGGCTAAATCTATAGTAAATAAATATATAAATAAATTTGAAAACTGTAAATCGCCTGCCTGTGACAACATAGCTTCCGAAACTCTTAAAATAGCCTTAGATCATACGATTATAGTGCGAACGTTGGTTGTGGAACGCTCCAAATACAGGTCGACCTAATCTTTTGAACTCGCATATTTTCTGATAGTTGTCAATTTTTTTACCCCCACCTCTTTTCGTAATGACGTCATCGCCATTTTTTTTAATTGGCAGCGACCACTTTTTTCTATGGAATCTGATTCCCCTTGAAATTCTGCGGTTGGGCGATGTTTATTTGATTAGTTAGCGACACTATTGGCATTTATGAAAAAAACTGATTTATGAATAACTGAAATACAAAATCGAGATAGCTGTGGAATTTTTATCAATTTATTTGAAACAAATGAATAACAATTTAACAGAACGTCAAATAAATAAAATATCAATTGATAAAAATTCCACAGCTATCTTGATTTTTTGTTTTCAATTTTGTATAAATCAGTTTTTTTCATAAATGCCTATAATGTTGCTAAGTAATCAAATGAACATCGCCCAACCGCATATTGCTGTATGCAAAATTTCAAGGAGAATCAGATTCCATAGAAAAAAGTAGTGACTGCCATTTAAGAAAAATTGCGATGACGTCATTACGGAAAGAGGTGGGGGTAAAAAAATTGACAACTATCAGAAAAGATGTGTGTTCAAAAAATAAGGTCGACCTGTCCGAGTATTTTGGCCGCAGATGATCGGGGAATTTTTTATTTGGAGCGTTCCACAGGCCAACGTTCGCACCGTACATGTAAAAAACCCGCTCACATTTACTATAAATAAAATTTTAGCAACTGGAAATTTTCCGTCTACATTTAAAGAGGCCGTAATAAAACCTCTTTCAAAAAAGATGATAGACTTGACATGGCAAATTAGCGGCCGATATCCCTGATATCAAATCTAGCTAAAGTGGTAAAAAAAAAATCAAAAACCGTATGATGCTGTACCTTAACAAATACAATTTGTTATCAGATAAACAATTTGGTTTCAAATCAGGGATATCAACTAAAAATGCAATTGTTCACTTAACAAACAATATTTATATACTGTTTGAGGGTTTCGGGGTTACTCGAATTATTTTCCTTAACATGGAATTTCGGCTTAGACTTCGTAGTATTTGGATATGAACACCCAGCATTTCCTGGCTTAATGTGCCTTGCACCTTGTGAAGTCGAGCAAAAACCCGCGCGATGGCCATGCTCTTTGGTGGCCCGAGTTGTTTAAGTATCTTGAGAACGAGGATACTTAGGCAGATTTGGCCGTTTTGCCGTTTGTGCATCCATATTCTCTAACGTTTCGCAAGACTTTGCAACTTGCATCATCAGAGTGAAAGTCGACAAACGGCAAAACGTCCAAATCTGCCTAAGTATCCTCGTTCTCAAGATACTCAAACAACACGAGCCACCAAAGAGCATGACCATCGCGCGGGTTTTTGCTCGACTTTACAAGGTGCAAGGCACATTAAGCCAGAAAATGCTGGGTGTTCATATCCAAATACTACGCGGTCTAAGCCAAAATTCCATGTTAAGAAAAACAAACAATATTTATAAAAATCTCGATAAAAAACAGATACTATGTGTTTCCATGGATTTGGCCAAAGTCTTTGAAACCGTTAATCATGCAGTGCTAATAGCCTTAAATCTAATCAGAAATTATTTAAAGAACAGAGTTCAATATGTCAAAATTGAAAATGACCTAAGTGGCCCGGTAATAGTCGAATGTGCTGTTCCACAAGGTACTATTCTGGGACCCATTCTTTTTAATATTTATATTAACAGTTTATTCACATACAATACAGTAGCCCAAGTGTCGGCTTTTGCGGATGACACTGTGATACTATATATGGCAGATAGTTGGAATGACCTTAAAGCAAAAGCAGAAAATAATTTAGCAAACATTAAAACGTGGTTTGACCAAAAATTACTATCAATAAATTTCAAAAAAACTAAATATATACATTTTACTTGTGTATCAAATAAGATACAGACTTTGATGATTTAATTATTACTAATAATCATAATCAGTCATACATCATACAAGCAACCAAACACATAAGATATTTAGGCATTCATACTGACCAACATCTTAAATGGGATATCCAAGTAAATAATGCAATAAAAAAATTAAGTTCAGTTCTATTCAAATTTAAACAACTGGAACTGAAGCACCTAAAATTATTTATCACTCGTTAGTTGAATGTCACTTATGTTATGGAATAGTTGGTTGGGGTGGCATATTGAAGCATCACCTAAAAGGTCTAAAAATAATTCAAAAATATTTTCTCAAAATTATATTTGGCAAAGACCGGCTATACCCGAGTGATTTATTATATAAAAAAACAGTTGTTTGGCCCAAGACAGCTATTTTGTTATAAGATGCTTTGCTTGCAATATAAAACTAAAAACGATTTAACAGACATAACCCATGATTATCATACCAGGTACAAATGTCATACTGAAATTACATAAGAAAACGCAGATAAAACTATTGGATAACGATCTTATAGCTATATTGCACCTCGAATATACTCGGCACGACCGAAAGATATTAAAAAAAGTAAAAATATTTACAAATTTAAGAAAAACATAAAATCTTGGCTCCAGAATACCCCTATATATAGTATTCATAATTTAATAGACATAAAAAATGCTTGATCAAAATAATTTATTACTGTCTTCTTCTTCTTCGTCGTTTACTTCTTGCCAGAAGTGTCGTGACCGTATATTTTCACTGTCATGTTGTTGCTTTCTTAACAATATATTTCCATTTTTCTCTATTGGTGGCATTACGGGCAGCTTGTTAGATGTTGGTGCTTGTGATTTTTGTTATTTGATCAAACCATCTTCTTGGAGAGCGACCTCTTGATCTTGTTCCCTCTAGTCTTCTATACACAATTAGATGTTCAAGATTACCACTGTCTCTCTTTGATATGTGCCCAAAATATTTTAATACGTATTTACTTACTATCTGGGTTAGTCCTTGGGGTTCTTTTACTTCTTTAAGGTCGGATCGATTAGTTCTTCTTGCCGTCCAGGGGACTCTTAGTATTCGCCTCCAACAATACATTTCCAGTGCATCTATTCGTCTCTTGTCGTGGGATTTGATACTCCATGACTCGGCACCGTGCAATGCTATCGGAAATATTAATGATTTTATAATTTTCTTCTTTGTGTTAGTTGTGATGGCTTTGTCTTTCCAAGTTTTGTATAGGATCCTCGTTGCATTTTTTGCCATTTTATACCGTCGCGTCGTCTAATTCCTGTGAGCAGCCTCCTTCATTTGTAATTAGTACTCCTAGATAAATAAATTGGTTAACTACTTGGTACTGTCCTATTTCTTTTATATCTGGTCTGTTGTAATTTTTCCTGTCGATTATCATTATTTTTGTTTTATCATGATTGATTTCTAAACCATACTCACGACTATTATCTCCAATTCTTTTCATGATTTGTTCTAGTTCTGCTCTGTCATTTGCGAATAGGACAGTGTCGTCAGCATATCTTAGGTTGGTTATCTTTTCTCCGCCGATTGCGATGCCTCCATTCCAGTTCTCCATTGTGTTCCTTATAATGTGTTTCTCGTAAATATTAAAAAGTATCGGCGAAAGAATGCACCCCTGTCTAACGTCTGTTTCTATTTTGATTGGTTTTGATGTGAAATTGTCTATGCTTACAACACCACTAGAATTTGTGTATATCTGTGTTATAAGTGAGGTGAGATGTTTGGGAGCTCCCATTTCATATAGAATTGGCCAGAGTTTGTGCCACACTATACTATCAAAGGCCTGTCGATAGTCAATGATATATATAGGTTTGTTAAATTCAAGTCCTTTTTCTATAATTTGTCTGATGTTTAATATGTGTTCCCTCGTGCCTCTACCTTTAACAAACCCAGCCTGTTCTGGAGGAATTTGCCATTGTAAGTAGGCTTTAAGTCTTTCATTGATAATTGTTAAGAGGACTTTATTGGCGTGTGAAAGTAAAGCTATGAGCCTATAGTTAGTGCATTTTTCTTTGGATCCCTTTTTGTGCAATGGTATTAGTATAGATGTAGTCCAATCGTTTGGCCATTGTCCTGTTTTCCATATTTCTGTACATATTCGGTGAATCATATGTATTCCAAACTCTCCCATGTTCTTAAGAATTTCAGAAGATATACCATCTACTCCTGGAGCTTTATCAGGTTTCAGTTTGTTGATGGATTTTCTAACTTCATCTTTCAGTATGGAAGGCTCATAGTCTCCTGGATCTACAGCTTCTGTGTCATTGGGGGCGCTAAATAGATCTTCACAATATCTTTGCTATACTGCGAGTATTTCATGAATATCTGTTATTTTATCTCCTGAATGGTCTTGTATAGCCCATGTACGCGGGGAAAACTGCTTATTAATTCTCCTAATTAGTCTGTACATATCCTTGGTATTATTGTGTTCTGCATTTTCTTGTACTCCTTCACATATCTTCTGAATGTAGTTGTTTTTGTCTATTCTGCACTTCCGTTGTATTTGTCTTAGCGAATTGCAAAGTGTTGAGAAATATTCTTCACTACGTTTTCATATATTTCTATCGCCCACGCACAAGTTTTACTTCTGTGGGCTAACTCCTTTCATCATTTATTTCTGAAAGTTCTAGTCATCTTAGATTATTGTGTAGTATACATATGTATAGTCTTCAGAAATAAATTATATTATTCATAAATTAATCTGTAATGACCAACACGTGCCGCCAGGGTAAATTCCAGGAATCACATCTTAAACTTACGAGTATTATATTTCACCTACATGTGCTTCTACATTTCAGTGCTAAATGCTGACATGCTACTTTATATTTGTAAATTTGTAAGCTTCAGTTCACCACCAAATAGTTACATAAACACAACAAGATAATTAGTAAATGATCTTCTTGTTGCTTATATTTTATAGTCTATCCAATTTCTTAGTAATGTGGTTCAGGAATAACTACTCCTTTAAATGTTTTGTTTTTGTATAGCCAACTAAAATGCTTACATTTATTGTATATTGTGGCACCCATGGTTTTTGATTGAGTATGCAATATGGGAAATTGATAAAATAAGTGCACAGCATTCATAACAACACTAACATCACGGTAAAATTGCTTACTACTATTTTTTCGGGTATATATTGGAGAACTTTTAAGAAAAACTGTAATTTGTTCGAGATATTATTGGCATACATGTGTACGTTGAATCAAATTGTGTAGTTGGGTTTTCATTTAAAATGAGTGATATATCTGCATCTGATGATTATGACACCGGCGAAGAAGGGACAAGTAGTGGAATACGAAAAAATAAATTGAAGTATTCGCAAGCCCATAACAAATCTTGGGAAGAGTTACCCAAATTAAAAGGTTGGCTTTTTGCTAGCACAAAAAAGCCAAAATATTCGCTCTGCAAATGCTGTAACAAAGATATAATTGTTACATCGGGTAAAGATGCTCTGAACAAGCATTTAAGGTCTAGTGCCCATCAGCGAAAAAGCAAGGCAGTTCTAACGCAACCGTCCATATCTCAATTTGTGAATCGTCAAACACAATTAAAAGAAAGTTCCCAACAAGGTATTTTAAATTTACAATACTTCTTATATACCTAATTAGGAAAATAATTCATATTAATTCGTTTTTATTTTTCAATTAAGTTAGAATAAAATGTACAACTATATTTTATTATTAATACGTTTTCTTTTATTTTCAGGGGAATTGCGAATGGTAGCTTATATTGCAGAACACAATTTACCTTTTGCAACGATGAACCATCTACCTCAACTCGTGAGGACCATCTGCCCCGATTCAAAAATTGCAAAAGAAATCGCATATGGGAGCACGAAGACAACAGCGGTACCTAATTAAAAATGTTGTGGGGGCACATAGTTTTGAATTACTGTGTAATATTTTACACAATTCAAAATGCTCTCTAATTATTGATGAATCAACTGACAGAACAGTTCAAAAACGTTTGTGTTTGGTAGTGAGATACATTGACAACAATTTTTTAACGAAAGACAATTTTTTTGGCTTAGTTAAACTTAAAGAAGCAGATGCTAACACTTTGTATAATACTATTATCAAACTATTTACCGAAAACCATATTCCCTATAAAAAAAAACCTAATAGGTTTTGCATCAGATGGTGCTAACATGATCACTCTGTTATGTCATTACTTAAAATTGACGTACCTCACCTGTACGTGATGAAATGCATTTGCCATTCATTTCATTTATGTGCATCATATGCAGGCCAAAAATTGCCCCGTTTTATTGAAGATTTAATTAGGGATATATATTTTTTTAGTGCAAGTCCTAAAAGAACAGCTGATTTCGAATTGTTTCAAAAATTTTCTAACATTAAAATTCTTAGTATTCATTATCCCTCACAAACTCCATGGCTATCACAGTTCATATGGTCGTTTCCAGAATACTAAAGCAATTTGAGCCCCTTACATTATATTTTATAGGTGCGGTTGCAAACAACGAAATTACCGCTGCAGAACACATTTTAAATAAATTAAACAATCCCACAAGTGATTATTTTTGGAATTTCTCGATTACCTTCTGCTATTTTTTAATCAATTGAATAAAGAGCAAGCTGAAAAAAACTCAAATTCATAACACTTACCAAAGAGTTTCTTCATTTTTAAATAATTGTTTGATTGCTTTTTGAAAAGCTAATATTTACAAAGAGTTAATTCTTTGACCAATGTAGATTTTAATAACCCGCATAATTTTCTGCCAGTTGAAGAAATGTACTTTGGGGCAAACATTACTGCAATATTGACAGCCACAAAAGAACAAATACAGGTTTTAAACTGCGCTGTCTAGAATTCTACATTGATAGCTGCAAACAAATAACTGCTAGATTTCTACTGAAAAATAACATACTAGAAAAATTTTAATTTTTAGACCCTGTTACAGTGAAAACTGGCAATTTAGCAACAATTGCGCATGTTGCTGTAATGTTCCCCAATATCATTTCAAATAAAGATTTGCAAAATCTCGACAGCGAATGGAGATTGTTAAGAAACACTGAGGATATTAAACAATTTTCCAATGATTTTCAAGAATTTTGGATTGCTGTAAGGGCTTTAAAATATTTAGATGGTTCCTCGATATTTGGTGTTTTATGCGAATTTGTCTTTTGTTTATTGTGTTTTCCCCATTAATCTGCAAATGTCGACAGAATCTTTTCAGCTATAAATTTTATGAAAACCAAAACGAGAAATGGACATTCAAGTTCAAAAATTAGCGGTTTCTTACATACCAATAGGTACATAGGGCAGGAGAAATGTTACGATTTTGCTGTTGAAAAGAATATTCTTACAAAAATGACCAAATAAATGTATTCTCTAAGCGGCGGCAAAGATAGTATTAGCGAAAGCGAATAGAATACGAACTATTAGGTATATATTTTTTAGTCATATGTTATACGTAAACATTTAAAATATTTATCATGTATTATATATCATTGTACTTGCATATATGAATTAATAGTCAATAGTGTTTTAAGTAACTTAACGTAGTGTAGTTTTTCCACAGTTCTTTATAAAATAATTGAATTTTCGTCTTGATTTTATTTATTTAATTAGAAAGTGAAATATAAATATATGTGAATTTTTAAATGCCGGTTTACTGAAACTTGGAAATTGCAAAAATGTAAGTAGGCACTACAAAACACATTTTATTATGTCTACCGAAAATTTTTGGAATCTACCGAAATTTAGCGCAAAAATTTACCGATCGCCTAAAAAATGAGATGGCAACACTGAATGTGGCATTTTGGTATCCATAACTGTAGATGCAGTGTCTTTGCTTAATGTGAGTTTTTTTTAAGTCACCAGGAACAGGCATCAAACATGCAAATCTTAGAGCAGTAACCACGATATGTAACTAGTGAGCTAGTAAACTCCAACTACTAGTGTAGTGTTAAACTTAAATGTGACTTACCTGTCTAATCTTTAGGTAACACACTACTATTTTTTCCCGAGCAATCGTCTTGTGTTTTTAAACTATTTTGTATGGATACAGACATCTTAAATTATTTGTTGGGTGTTCTAAAAATGATAAAATATAAAATATACTTACTGAATAATGGGTAACTTTTAGCAAAACAGAACATTTTTACATTACAAAGAATTCAATTATGCTCTGATATAGGATAAGATAGTTTAAAAAATGTATTTGTTACATCTCTTGAGAAATGTAAATTAAAGGAAACATGTTTTAAAAACTTGAAATTAAGCAAGCTAAGATATGTGTTATTTATTAAGTAAGTAGTTGACTTGTTATATGATCCATTGTACCAAATGTTATATGAAATTAGCAGTTAATCATTTAGGTAGTATAAATGTTACGCAACAGTATGATGCTAATGCAAAATCAAATAGAAATTATACAACTTTGGACAAACAGAAATTGTTGAAACACAACACAAAATGATTGTTCTAATAAATGATCGTGGTTTGGTTAATGAATATGAACAAACACTTTAATTAAACGGATTTATTATCCCTTCTTAAACATGTGTCATACATTAAAAACTGTCGTTATTATTCCGTCAAAACATTGCTTAGTAACTAACTTTCCGCGGCAACTCTACTAATAATTATAATTTAACATCCTCCCACCTAGAGTTGACGTGAAATTTCGAAAAACTTGTTACAAAAACAAAATTACAATATAAACATTTTGCTTTTTAATTTAAGTATCGTGCAGGGGGAATTATTTTTCTTCCTCTCCTGTTTACGGTTGGCAGGGATTCTGCTGCTTCCCGTCGTACGCTGCCTCTTCATTTCCATCTTGCGCATCTGATTCTTCAACATCTATCTCAGTACGATTATTTCTAGTATGTTCACTAGATTCTTCTCCGTCTTGTGTATATGAATGGTCTTCGTAAATCTCTAGTCTGTAGACTCTTTGAACTGGTCTTAACAACTGACCCTTTTCAGTCTGCAACTTAACCACACGACATACCTTATCTTTTCCAGGTATAATTTCTAACACTTTGGCTAAAGGCCATTCTAACCGTTTTTGTATATCGTTACCAACCAAAACTATTTCTCCAACTTTCAGTTCTGCTGTAGCTTTGCGGTGTGTATTCTTCTCTATTAAAGCACCTAAATACTCAATGCGAAAACGTCTCCGTAAGTCTTCTTTTAACTTCAATAAATAGCGTAACCGGTTATTTAAATGTTCTCTGTCCGTTCGATCTAGATCGGCGGTTCCAACTTCCGTAACTTCCTGCAGAAACATGCTTGGTGTTAGTGGTGCAACTGTAGGATCGCTATCTGACATGTACGTTATTGGTCGATTATTAATTATCGATTCACATTCACATATTATAGTAGAAAGTTCTTCGTGTGTTACACAAGCTCTTCCTAATACTCGTTTCAATAAATCCTTTATGATTCGTACTAGACGTTCCCAAAATCCGCCCCACCATGGTGCTGCCGGGGGATTGAATCTCCATTCAATTTTTCTTATGGTGGAGAAGGCTTCTATTTCTTGCCAGTTAATAGTTGACAACATATTTGCTGTTCCTACAAAATTTGTTCCATTGTCGCTATAGATTTTCGTGGGTCGACCTCTTCTTGCTATGAAACGTCGTAAAGCTTGTATAAATGCAGTAGTTGATAGACTCGACACTATCTCTAAATGTATTGCTCTGTAGACGGCACACGTATATAGACAAATCGACACTTTATTTTTTCCTTTTAAATACAATGGTCCGGCATAATCTACTCCGACTATTTCAAAAGTTTTAGCATCTCTAATTCTATCTATTGGTAATGGGCATGGAATAGTTTCTACGTGCTTTTCTGTAAATCTTTTACACGACACACATTTCTTTATCACATTATTGATAGCTTTTCTGCCCTTTGTGATCCAATATTCTTCTCTTAAGTTGTTCAGCAATATTTGTACACCAGCATGCTTTAGTTTCTCATGTTTTTCTCTTATCAACATTTTCACTACTGGATGCTGATCAGGTAAGACGATTGGATACTTGAAGTTTCTGCTGTCTTCTCGTAAAGTTATTCTTGTAGTGACTCTGATGATACCCTCTTGATCGTAGAATGTGTTTAGAGAATTAATATCTTTCAAATCATTTCCGTACCATTCAGTTTGAATTAATTTCATCAGTTTTTTCTCAGCACGGTTTAATTCTTCTACTCTTAAACAACCTTTTCGTTCTTCTTTGTCCTTTTCTTTAAATCGCATCATCCAGCCTATCATATTTATTATTCTTTGAAAATCGGAAAAGTATTGATAGTACCATCCAGTATCGTTTTTATGTGTTTTCGCAACCATGTCCGTGGCTTCAATTATCTTTTTTTCAAGTGTTGTCTCTGGCCATTCTTGTGGATTCTCATATAACCAGGAAGGACCCTCCCACCATCGCTCTTCGATAATTTGTTTTGTGGAACAGCCTCTGGACGGTAAATCTGCCGGATTTAAATCTCCTGGTATATGCTTCCAATCTTTTATTTTTGTTAACTCATGAATCTCTTTTATTCGGTTTTTTACAAACATTTCTTGTTTTCCATTTCCTTGAATCCAATTTAAAACAGTGGTTGAGTCACTCCAATATGTGACCGGTATCTCTCGATCACTTGTTAGACTCTTCAACACCTCCGCTGTTAAACGAACTCCCACCGTGGCAGCCATCAACTCGAGTCGAGGAATTGTTACCTCTTTTAATGGTGCAATTCTTGCTTTTGCTTGTATAAGCTGTACACATACCGTATCATGTTTCTCCGAACGTGCAAATACTGCACATGCATACGCTATTTTGCTCGCATCACAAAATGTATGTAAGCTGTAGTTTGCATTTTCGAGAAGTGCCCATCTAGGTAATCTTACTTGTGATATTGCCGGAAGCTCTTTGTACCAATTTAGAAACTTCAATCGAATATCTTCACTTACTTCGCTGTCCCAATTCACATTCTTAACCCATAAGTCTTGCAGTAACAACTTAGGATATATCATTATCGGGCAGAGTATACCAATTGGATCAAAGATTTTGTGTGAAATGGACAAAATAGTTCTTTTAGTTACAAATGTCAACTCTGTAGGCTTCAGGAAATCCATATTAAATTCAATATTATCGCTTGATTTATTCCATTTCAAACCGAGGACCATAGCGACCTGATTTTTCTGGTTGTCGAACGAATATTCCCAGCCTCGTAAATCGAATTGTCCACTACTCATTACCTCGCTGGCTTCTTCTATGAACTGTTTTAATTCGTTTTCGTTGCTGACACTGGTGACGCAGTTGTCTACATAAAAACATTCTCTTAATTTTAATACAATGTTCTCACTATAGTTTAGTTTCGGGTTATTCTCTAGATTCTTCAAACTGCTCAATATTTTATCTATATGGTAATTTATTACAGCATTTAACAAGAATGGGCTGCTTGATATCCCAAAAACTACACGACAATGTCTGTAAATTATGATCTGATCATCTTCATTCCACCATAAAAATTTTAAGAATTTACGATCTTCTTCATTGACGCTTATTTGTAAGAATGCTCGCTTAATATCTGCGATCACGCCTATTCGGTTTAATCGAAATCGTAATAACACCGAATTGATAAGTTCTATTAAATTTGGACCTGTTTCAAGACAATCATTTAGTGACGATTCATTTTTTCTTTTAGCTGATGCATCAAACACAGGCCGGACTGGTGTGGTGCTGTTCTCCTTTATGACATGTCGGTGTGGCAAAAAATGTCCCGTCTCTAGATCACTGCTATCTATTTCTTCAATAATT
>CALNHX010010933.1:0-36156 GCA_940337035.1 Agriotes lineatus
AGCTTCCCATTAATTGACTATAAATAATGCTGCTAAACGTCACCGTTCGTTTTGGCTGATTTTTGAGCTTCCCATTAACTGACTATGGCACCTAATAAGCTCATGAAGCCATTATTTTAACTAAATTATCATAGAAATGATAGCTAGGATACTTGCAGGATTTATGTAAATAAAAAATACAATTTATTTAACTCTATCGGCGTCTTAGGGTAACCAACTTTGAATTGTTACGTCCCAAAAAATCGAATGTTACACCGTAATGTACGGAATAGCTTTATATTAATGATTTGCCAATTATACTACATAAATAATGCTGCTAAACGTCACCGTTCGCTATGGCTGATTTTTGAGCTTCCCATTAATTGACTATGGCACCTAATAAGCTCATGAAGCCATTATTTTAACTAAATTAATATAAAAATGAAAGCTATAAATCTTGCAGGATTTATAGTAAATAAAAAATACAATTCATTTAACTCCATCGGTGTCTTTGGCAACCACCTTTAAATTGTTGGGTTCCAAAAAGTTGAATGTTCCACCGTAATGTACGGAATAGCTTTATATTAATGATTTGCCAATTCTACTACCATAAATAATGCTGCTAAACGTCGCCGTTCGCTTTGGCTGATTTTTGAACTTCCAATTAATTGACTATGGTACCTAATAAGCTTATGAAGCCATTATTTTAACTAAATTAATATAGAAATGAAAGCTATGAATCTTGCCAGATTTATAGTAAATAAAAAATACAATTCATTTAATTCCATCGGTGTCTTAGGGCAACCACCTTTAAATTGTTGGGTTCCAAAAAAGCGAATGTTACACCGTAATGTACGGAATAGCTTTATATTAATGATTTGCCAATTCTACTAACATAAATAATGCTGCTAAACGTCACCGTTCGTTTTGGCTGATTTTTGAGCTTCCCATTAACTGACTATGGCACCTAATAAGCTCATGAAGCCATTATTTTAACTAAATTAATATAAAAATGAGAGCTAGGAAAGTTGCAGGATTTATAGTAAATAAAAAATACAATTTATTTAACTCTATCGGCGTCTTAGGGCAACCAACTTTGAATTGTTACGTTCCAAAAAATCGAATGTTACACCGTAATGTACGGAATAGCATTATATTAATGATTTGCCAATTCTACTAACATAAATAATGCTGCTAAACGTCACCGTTCGCTATTGCTGATTTTTGAGCTTCCATTAATTGACTATGACACCTAATAAGCTCATGAAGCCATTATTTTAACTAAATTAATATAAAAATGAGAGCTATGAATCTTGCAGGATTTATAGTAAATAAAAAATACAATTTATCTAACTCCATCGGCGTCTTAGGGCAACACCTTTAAATTGTTGGGTTCCAAAAATACGAATGTGACACCGTAATGTACGGAATAGCTTTATATTAATGATTTGCCAATTCTACTAACATAAATAATGCTGCTAAACGTCACCGTTCGCTTTGGCTGATTTCTGAGCTTCCCATTAATTGACTATGGCACCTAATAAGCTCATGAAGCCATTAATTTAACTAAACTAATATAGAAATGAGAAAGAGGAAACTTGCAGGATTTATAGTAAATAAAAAATACAATTTATCTAACTCCATCGGCGTCTTAGGGCAACCACCTTTAAATTGTTGGGTTCCAAAATAGCGAATGTTACACCGTAATGTACGGAATAGCTTTATATTAATGATTTGCCAATTCTACTAACATAAATAATGCTGCTAAACGTCACCGATCGTTTTGGCTGATTTTTGAGCTTCCCATTAACTGACTATGGCACCTAATAAGCTCATGAAGCCATTATTTTAACTAAATTAATATAAAAATGAGAGCTAGGAAAGTTGCAGGATTTATAGTAAATAAAAAATACAATTTATTTAACTCCATCGGCGTCTTAGGGCAACCACCTTTAAATTGTTGGGTTCCAAAAAATCGAATGTTACACCGTAATGTACGGAATAGCTTTATATTAATGATTTGCCAATTCTACTAACATAAATAATGCTGCTAAACGTCACCGTTCGCTTTGGCTGATTTTTGAGCTTCCCATGAATTGACTATGGCACCTAATAAGCTCATGAAGCCATTATTTTAACTAAACTAATATAGAAATGAGAGCTAGGAAACTTGCAGGATTTATAGTAAATAAAAAATACAATTTATCTAACTCCATCGGCGTCTTAGGGCAACCACCTTTAAATTGTTGGGTTCCAAAAAAGCGAATGTGACACCGTAATGTACGGAATAGCTTTATATTAATGATTTGCCAATTCTACTAACATAAATAATGCTGCTAAACGTCACCGTTCGCTTTGGCTGATTTCTGAGCTTCCCATTAATTGACTATGGCACCTAATAAGCTCATGAAGCCATTATTTTAACTAAACTAATATAGAAATGAGAAAGAGGAAACTTGCAGGATTTATAGTAAATAAAAAATACAATTCATCTAACTCCATCGGCGTCTTAGGGCAACCACCTTTAAATTGTTGAGTTCCAAAATAGCGAATGTTACACCGTAATGTACGGAATAGCTTTATATTAATGATTTGCCAATTCTACTAACATAAATAATGCTGCTAAACGTCACCGTTCGCTTTGGCTGATTTTTGAGCTTCCCATGAATTGACTATGGTACCTAATAAGCTCATGAAGCCATTATTTTAACTAAACTAATATAGAAATGAGAGCTAGGAAACTTGCAGGATTTATAGTAAATAAAAAATACAATTTATCTAACTCCATCGGCGTCATAGGGCAACCACCTTTAAATTGCTGGGTTCCAAAAAAACGAATGTGACACCGTAATGTACGGAATAGCTTTATATTAATGATTTGCCAATTCTACTAACATAAATAATGCTGCTAAACGTCACCGTTCGCTTGGCTGATTTCTGAGCTTCCCATTAATTGACTATAAATAATGCTGCTAAACGTCACCGTTCGTTTTGGCTGATTTTTGAGCTTCCCATTAACTGACTATGGCACCTAATAAGCTCATGAAGCCATTATTTTAACTAAATTATCATAGAAATGATAGCTAGGATACTTGCAGGATTTATGTAAATAAAAAATACAATTTATTTAACTCTATCGGCGTCTTAGGGTAACCAACTTTGAATTGTTACGTCCCAAAAAATCGAATGTTACACCGTAATGTACGGAATAGCTTTATATTAATGATTTGCCAATTATACTAACATAAATAATGCTGCTAAACGTCACCGTTCGCTATGGCTGATTTTTGAGCTTCCCATTAATTGACTATGGCACCTAATAAGCTCATGAAGCCATTATTTTAACTAAATTAATATAAAAATGAAAGCTATAAATCTTGCAGGATTTATAGTAAATAAAAAATACAATTCATTTAACTCCATCGGTGTCTTTGGGCAACCACCTTGAAATTGTTGGGTTCCAAAAAGTTGAATGTTCCACCGTAATGTACGGAATAGCTTTATATTAATGATTTGCCAATTCTACTAACATAAATAATGTTGCTAAACGTCGCCGTTCGCTTTGGCTGATTTTTGAACTTCCAATTAATTGACTATGGTACCTAATAAGCTTATGAAGCCATTATTTTAACTAAATTAATATAGAAATGAAAGCTATGAATCTTGCCAGATTTATAGTAAATAAAAAATACAATTCATTTAATTCCATCGGTGTCTTAGGGCAACCACCTTTAAATTGTTGGGTTCCAAAAAAGCGAATGTTACACCGTAATGTACGGAATAGCTTTATATTAATGATTTGCCAATTCTACTAACATAAATAATGCTGCTAAACGTCACCGTTCGTTTTGGCTGATTTTTGAGCTTCCCATTAACTGACTATGGCACCTAATAAGCTCATGAAGCCATTATTTTAACTAAATTATCATAGAAATGAGAGCTAGGATACTTGCAGGATTTATGTAAATAAAAAATACAATTTATTTAACTCTATCGGCGTCTTAGGGCAACCAACTTTGAATTGTTACGTTCCAAAAAATCGAATGTTACACCGTAATGTACGGAATAGCATTATATTAATGATTTGCCAATTCTACTAACATAAATAATGCTGCTAAACGTCACCGTTCGCTATTGCTGATTTTTGAGCTTCCCATTAATGGACTATGACACCTAATAAGCTCATGAAGCCATTATTTTA
The DNA here is from genome assembly GCA_940337035.1 of Agriotes lineatus. NCBI lineage: Eukaryota > Metazoa > Arthropoda > Insecta > Coleoptera > Elateridae > Agriotes > Agriotes lineatus. The sequence continues at coordinate 4,181 of CALNHX010010933.1, forward strand.
ACTAAATTAATATAAAAATGAGAGCTATGAATCTTGCAGGATTTATAGTAAATAAAAAAATACAATTTATCTAACTCCATCGGCGTCTTAGGCAACCACCTTTAAATTGTTGAGTTCCAAAATAGCGAATGTTACACCGTAATGTACGGAATAGCTTTATATTAATGATTTGCCAATTCTACTAACATAAATAATGCTGCTAAACGTCACCGATCGTTTTGGCTGATTTTTGAGCTTCCCATTAACTGACTATGGCACCTAATAAGCTCATGAAGCCATTATTTTAACTAAATTAATATAAAAATGAGAGCTAGGAAAGTTGCAGGATTTATAGTAAATAAAAATACAATTTATTTAACTCCATCGGCGTCTTAGGGCAACCACCTTTAAATTGTTGGGTTCCAAAAAAGCGAATGTTACACCGTAATGTACGGAATAGCTTTATATTAATGATTTGCCAATTCTACTAACATAAATAATGCTGATAACGTCACCGTTCGCTTTGGCTGATTTTTGAGCTTCCCATGAATTGACAATGGCACCTAATAAGCTCATGAAGCCATTATTTTAACTAAACTAATATAGAAATGAGAGCTAGGAAACTTGCAGGATTTATAGTAAATAAAAAATACAATTTATCTAACTCCATCGGCGTCTTAGGGCAACCACCTTTAAATTGTTGGGTTCCAAAAAAGCGAATGTGACACCGTAATGTACGGAATAGCTTTATATTAATGATTTGCCAATTCTACTAACATAAATAATGCTGCTAAACGTCACCGTTCGCTTTGGCTGATTTCTGAGCTTCCCATTAATTGACTATGGCACCTAATAAGCTCATGAAGCCATTATTTTAACTAAACTAATATAGAAATGAGAAAGAGGAAACTTGCAGGATTTATAGTAAATAAAAAATACAATTTATCTAACTCCATCGGCGTCTTAGGGCAACCACCTTTAAATTGTTGGGTTCCAAAATAGCGAATGTTACACCGTAATGTACGGAATAGCTTTATATTAATGATTTGCCAATTCTACTAACATAAATAATGCTGCTAAACGTCACCGTTCGCTTTGGCTGATTTCTGAGCTTCCCATTAATTGACTATGGCACCTAATAAGCTCATGAAGCCATTATTTTAACTAAACTAATATAGAAATGAGAAAGAGGAAACTTGCAGGATTTATAGTAAATAAAAAATACAATTCATCTAACTCCATCGGCGTCTTAGGGCAACCACCTTTAAATTGTTGGGTTCCAAAATAGCGAATGTTACACCGTAATGTACGGAATAGCTTTATATTAATGATTTGCCAATTCTACTAACATAAATAATGCTGCTAAACGTCACCGATCGTTTTGGCTGATTTTTGAGCTTCCATTAACTGACTATGGCACCTAATAAGCTCATGAAGCCATTATTTTAACTAAATTAATATAAAAATGAGAGCTAGGAAAGTTGCAGGATTTATAGTAAATAAAAAATACAATTTATTTAACTCCATCGGCGTCTTAGGGGCAACCACCTTTAAATTGTTGGGTTCCAAAAAAGCGAATGTTACACCGTAATGTACGGAATAGCTTTATATTAATGATTTGCCAATTCTACTAACATAAATAATGCTGCTAAACGTCACCGTTCGCTTTGGCTGATTTTTGAGCTTCCCATGAATTGACTATGGCACCTAATAAGCTCATGAAGCCATTATTTTAACTAAACTAATATAGAAATGAGAGCTAGGAAACTTGCAGGATTTATAGTAAATAAAAAATACAATTTATCTAACTCCATCGGCGTCTTAGGAACCACCTTTAAATTGTTGGGTTCCAAAAAAGCGAATGTGACACCGTAATGTACGGAATAGCTTTATATTAATGATTTGCCAATTCTACTAACTTAAATAATGCTGATAAACGTCACCGTTCGCTTTGGCTGATTTCTGAGCTTCTCATTAATTGACTATGGCACCTAATAAGCTCATGAAGCCATTAGTTTAACTAAACTAATATAGAAATGAGAAAGAGAAACTTTCAGGATTTATAGTAAATAAAAAATACAATTTATCTAACTCCATCCGCGTCTTAGGGCAACCACCTTTAAATTGTTGGGTTCCAAAATAGCGAATGTTACACCGTAATGTACGGAATAGCTTTATATTAATGATTTTCCAATTCTACTAACATAAATAATGCTGCTAAACGTCACCGTTCGTTTTGGCTGATTTTTGAGCTTCCCATTAACTGACTATGGCACCTAATAAGCTCATGAAGCCATTATTTTAACTAAATTATCATAGAAATGATAGCTAGGATACTTGCAGGATTTATGTAAATAAAAAATACAATTTATTTAACTCTATCGGCGTCTTAGGGTAACCAACTTTGAATTGTTACGTCCCAAAAAATCGAATGTTACACCGTAATGTACGGAATAGCTTTATATTAATGATTTGCCAATTATACTAACATAAATAATGCTGCTAAACGTCACCGTTCGCTATGGCTGATTTTTGAGCTTCCCATTAATTGACTATGGCACCTAATAAGCTCATGAAGCCATTATTTTAACTAAATTAATATAAAAATGAGAGCTATAAATCTTGCAGGATTTATAGTAAATAAAAAATACAATTCATTTAACTCCATCGGTGTCTTTGGGCAACCACCTTTAAATTGTTGGGTTCCAAAAAGTTGAATGTTCCACCGTAATGTACGGAATAGCTTTATATTAATGATTTGCCAATTCTACTAACATAAATAATGCTGCTAAACGTCACCGTTCGCTATGGCTGATTTTTGAGCTTCCCATTAATTGACTATGGTACCTAATAAGCTTATGAAGCCATTATTTTAACTAAATTAATATAGAAATGAAAGCTATGAATCTTGCCAGATTTATAGTAAATAAAAAATACAATTCATTTAATTCCATCGGTGTCTTAGGGCAACCACCTTTAAATTGTTGGGTTCCAAAAAAGCGAATGTTACACCGTAATGTACGGAATAGCTTTATATTAATGATTTGCCAATTCTACTAACATAAATAATGCTGCTAAACGTCACCGTTCGTTTTGGCTGATTTTTGAGCTTCCCATTAACTGACTATGGCACCTAATAAGCTCATGAAGCCATTATTTTAACTAAATTATCATAGAAATGAGAGCTAGGATACTTGCAGGATTTATGTAAATAAAAAATACAATTTATTTAACTCTATCGGCGTCTTAGGGCAACCAACTTTGAATTGTTACGTTCCAAAAAATCGAATGTTACACCGTAATGTACGGAATAGCATTATATTAATGATTTGCCAATTCTACTAACATAAATAATGCTGCTAAACGTCACCGTTCGCTATGGCTGATTTTTGAGCTTCCCATTAATTGACTATGGCACCTAATAAGCTCATGAAGCCATTATTTTAACTAAACTAATATAGAAATGAGAAAGAGGAAACTTGCAGGATTTATAGTAAATAAAAAATACAATTTATCTAACTCCATCGGCGTCTTAGGGCAACCACCTTTAAATTGTTGGGTTCCAAAATAGCGAATGTTACACCGTAATGTACGGAATAGCTTTATATTAATGATTTGCCAATTCTACTAACATAAATAATGCTGCTAAACGTCACCGATCGTTTTGGCTGATTTTTGAGCTTCCCATTAATTGACTATGGCACCTAATAAGCTCATGAAGCCATTATTTTAACTAAACTAATATAGAAATGAGAAAGAGGAAACTTGCAGGATTTATAGTAAATAAAAAATACAATTTATCTAACTCCATCGGCGTCTTAGGGCAACCACCTTTAAATTGTTGGGTTCCAAAATAGCGAATGTTACACCGTAATGTACGGAATAGCTTTATATTAATGATTTGCCAATTCTACTAACATAAATAATGCTGCTAAACGTCACCGATCGTTTTGGCTGATTTTTGAGCTTCCCATTAATTGACTATGGCACCTAATAAGCTCATGAAGCCATTATTTTAACTAAACTAATATAGAAATGAGAAAGAGGAAACTTGCAGGATTTATAGTAAATAAAAAATACAATTTATCTAACTCCATCGGCGTCTTAGGGCAACCACCTTTAAATTGTTGGGTTCCAAAATAGCGAATGTTACACCGTAATGTACGGAATAGCTTTATATTAATGATTTTCCAATTCTACTAACATAAATAATGCTGCTAAACGTCACCGTTCGTTTTGGCTGATTTTTGAGCTTCCCATTAACTGACTATGGCACCTAATAAGCTCATGAAGCCATTATTTTAACTAAATTATCATAGAAATGATAGCTAGGATACTTGCAGGATTTATGTAAATAAAAAATACAATTTATTTAACTCTATCGGCGTCTTAGGGTAACCAACTTTGAATTGTTACGTCCCAAAAAATCGAATGTTACACCGTAATGTACGGAATAGCTTTATATTAATGATTTGCCAATTATACTAACATAAATAATGCTGCTAAACGTCACCGTTCGCTATGGCTGATTTTTGAGCTTCCCATTAATTGACTATGGCACCTAATAAGCTCATGAAGCCATTATTTTAACTAAATTAATATAAAAATGAGAGCTATAAATCTTGCAGGATTTATAGTAAATAAAAAATACAATTCATTTAACTCCATCGGTGTCTTTGGGCAACCACCTTTAAATTGTTGGGTTCCAAAAAGTTGAATGTTCCACCGTAATGTACGGAATAGCTTTATATTAATGATTTGCCAATTCTACTAACATAAATAATGCTGCTAAACGTCGCCGTTCGCTTTGGCTGATTTTTGAACTTCCAATTAATTGACTATGGTACCTAATAAGCTTATGAAGCCATTATTTTAACTAAATTAATATAGAAATGAAAGCTATGAATCTTGCCAGATTTATAGTAAATAAAAAATACAATTCATTTAATTCCATCGGTGTCTTAGGGCAACCACCTTTAAATTGTTGGGTTCCAAAAAAGCGAATGTTACACCGTAATGTACGGAATAGCTTTATATTAATGATTTGCCAATTCTACTAACATAAATAATGCTGCTAAACGTCACCGTTCGTTTTGGCTGATTTTTGAGCTTCCCATTAACTGACTATGGCACCTAATAAGCTCATGAAGCCATTATTTTAACTAAATTATCATAGAAATGAGAGCTAGGATACTTGCAGGATTTATGTAAATAAAAAATACAATTTATTTAACTCTATCGGCGTCTTAGGGCAACCAACTTTGAATTGTTACGTTCCAAAAAATCGAATGTTACACCGTAATGTACGGAATAGCATTATATTAATGATTTGCCAATTCTACTAACATAAATAATGCTGCTAAACGTCACCGTTCGCTATGGCTGATTTTTGAGCTTCCCATTAATTGACTATGGCACCTAATAAGCTCATGAAGCCATTATTTTAACTAAACTAATATAGAAATGAGAAAGAGGAAACTTGCAGGATTTATAGTAAATAAAAAATACAATTTATCTAACTCCATCGGCGTCTTAGGGCAACCACCTTTAAATTGTTGGGTTCCAAAATAGCGAATGTTACACCGTAATGTACGGAATAGCTTTATATTAATGATTTGCCAATTCTACTAACATAAATAATGCTGCTAAACGTCACCGTTCGCTATGGCTGATTTTTGAGCTTCCCATTAATTGACTATGGCACCTAATAAGCTCATGAAGCCATTATTTTAACTAAACTAATATAGAAATGAGAAAGAGGAAACTTGCAGGATTTATAGTAAATAAAAAATACAATTTATCTAACTCCATCGGCGTCTTAGGGCAACCACCTTTAAATTGTTGGGTTCCAAAATAGCGAATGTTACACCGTAATGTACGGAATAGCTTTATATTAATTATTTGCCAATTCTACTAACATAAATAATGCTGCTAAACGTCGCCGTTCGCTTTGGCTGATTTTTGAACTTCCAATTAATTGACTATGGTACCTAATAAGCTTATGAAGCCATTATTTTAACTAAATTAATATAGAAATGAAAGCTATGAATCTTGCCAGATTTATAGTAAATAAAAAATACAATTCATTTAATTCCATCGGTGTCTTAGGGCAACCACCTTTAAATTGTTGGGTTCCAAAAAAGCGAATGTTACACCGTAATGTACGGAATAGCTTTATATTAATGATTTGCCAATTCTACTAACATAAATAATGCTGCTAAACGTCACCGTTCGTTTTGGCTGATTTTTGAGCTTCCCATTAACTGACTATGGCACCTAATAAGCTCATGAAGCCATTATTTTAACTAAATTATCATAGAAATGAGAGCTAGGATACTTGCAGGATTTATGTAAATAAAAAATACAATTTATTTAACTCTATCGGCGTCTTAGGGCAACCAACTTTGAATTGTTACGTTCCAAAAAATCGAATGTTACACCGTAATGTACGGAATAGCATTATATTAATGATTTGCCAATTCTACTAACATAAATAATGCTGCTAAACGTCACCGTTCGCTATGGCTGATTTTTGAGCTTCCCATTAATTGACTATGGCACCTAATAAGCTCATGAAGCCATTATTTTAACTAAACTAATATAGAAATGAGAAAGAGGAAACTTGCAGGATTTATAGTAAATAAAAAATACAATTTATCTAACTCCATCGGCGTCTTAGGGCAACCACCTTTAAATTGTTGGGTTCCAAAAGAGCGAATGTTACACCGTAATGTACGGAATAGCTTTATATTAATGATTTGCCAATTCTACTAACATAAATAATGCTGCTAAACGTCACCGTTCGCTTTGGCTGATTTTTGAGCTTCCCATGAATTGACTATGGCACCTAATAAGCTCATGAAGCCATTATTTTAACTAAACTAATATAGAAATGAGAGCTAGGAAACTTGCAGGATTTATAGTAAATAAAAAATACAATTTATCTAACTCCATCGGCGTCTTAGGGCAACCACCTTTAAATTGTTGGGTTCCAAAAAAGCGAATGTGACACCGTAATGTACGGAATAGCTTTATATTAATGATTTGCCAATTCTACTAACATAAATAATGCTGATAAACGTCACCGTTCGCTTTGGCTGATTTCTGAGCTTCCCATTAATTGACTATGGCACCTAATAAGCTCATAAAGCCATTAGTTTAACTAAACTAATATAGAAATGAGAAAGAGGAAACTTTCAGGATTTATAGTAAATAAAAAATACAATTTATCTAACTCCATCGGCGTCTTAGGGCAACCACCTTTAAATTGTTGGGTTCCAAAATAGCGAATGTTACACCGTAATGTACGGAATAGCTTTATATTAATGATTTGCCAATTCTACTAACATAAATAATGCTGCTAAACGTCACCGTTCGCTTTGGCTGATTTTTGAGCTTCCCATGAATTGACTATGGCATCTAATAAGCTCATGAAGCCATTATTTTAACTAAATTAATATAAAAATGAGAGCTATGAATCTTGCAGGATTTATAGTAAATAAAAAATACAATTTATCTAACTCCATCGGCGTCTTAGGGCAACCACCTTTAAATTGTTGAGTTCCAAAATAGCGAATGTTACACCGTAATGTACGGAATAGCTTTATATTAATGATTTGCCAATTCTACTAACATAAATAATGCTGCTAAACGTCACCGTTCGCTTTGGCTGATTTTTGAGCTTCCCATGAATTGACTATGGCACCTAATAAGCTCATGAAGCCATTATTTTAACTAAATTAATATAAAAATGAGAGCTATGAATCTTGCAGGATTTATAGTAAATAAAAAATACAATTTATCTAACTCCATCGGCGTCTTAGGGCAACCACCTTTAAATTGTTGAGTTCCAAAATAGCGAATGTTACACCGTAATGTACGGAATAGCTTTATATTAATGATTTGCCAATTCTACTAACATAAATAATGCTGCTAAACGTCACCGTTCGCTTTGGCTGATTTTTGAGCTTCCCATGAATTGACTATGGCACCTAATAAGCTCATGAAGCCATTATTTTAACTAAACTAATATAGAAATGAGAGCTAGGAAACTTGCAGGATTTATAGTAAATAAAAAATACAATTTATCTAACTCCATCGGCGTCTTAGGGCAACCACCTTTAAATTGTTGGGTTCCAAAAAAACGAGTGTGACACCGTAATGTACGGAATAGCTTTATATTAATGATTTGCCAATTCTACTAACATAAATAATGCTGCTAAACGTCACCGTTCGCTTTGGCTGATTTCTGAGCTTCCCATTAATTGACTATGGCACTTAATAAGCTCATGAAGCCATTATTTTAACTAAACTAATATAGAAATGAGAAAGACGAAACTTGCAGGATTTATAGTAAATAAAAAATACAATTTATCTAACTCCATCGGCGTCTTAGGGCAACCACCTTTAAATTGTTGGGTTCCAAAATAGCGAATGTTACACCGTAATGTACGGAATAGCTTTATATTAATGATTTGCCAATTCTACTAACATAAATAATGCTGCTAAACGTCACCGATCGTTTTGGCTGATTTTTGAGCTTCCCATTAACTGACTATGGCACCTAATAAGCTCATGAAGCCATTATTTTAACTAAATTAATATAAAAATGAGAGCTAGGAAAGTTGCAGGATTTATAGTAAATAAAAAATAGAATTTATTTAACTCCATCGGCGTATTAGGGCAACCACCTTTAAATTGTTGGGTTCCAAAAAAGCGAATGTTACACCGTAATGTACGGAATAGCTTTATATTAATGATTTGCCAATTCTACTAACATAAATAATGCTGCTAAACGTCACCGTTCGCTTTGGCTGATTTTTGAGCTTCCCATGAATTGACTATGGCACCTAATAAGCTCATGAAGCCATTATTTTAACTAAACTAATATAGAAATGAGAGCTAGGAAACTTGCAGGATTTATAGTAAATAAAAAATACAATTTATCTAACTCCATCGGCGTCTTAGGGCAACCACCTTTAAATTGTTGGGTTCCAAAAAAGCGAATGTGACACCGTAATGTACGGAATAGCTTTATATTAATGATTTTCCGATTCTACTAACATAAATAATGCTGCTAAACGTCACCGTTCGTTTTGGCTGATTTTTGAGCTTCCCATTAACTGACTATGGCACCTAATAAGCTCATGAAGCCATTATTTTAACTAAATTATCATAGAAATGATAGCTAGGATACTTGCAGGATTTATGTAAATAAAAAATACAATTTATTTAACTCTATCGGCGTCTTAGGGTAACCAACTTTGAATTGTTACGTCCCAAAAAATCGAATGTTACACCGTAATGTACGGAATAGCTTTATATTAATGATTTGCCAATTATACTAACATAAATAATGCTGCTAAACGTCACCGTTCGCTATGGCTGATTTTGGGCTTCCCATTAATTGACTATGGCACCTAATAAGCTCATGAAGCCATTATTTTAACTAAATTAATATAAAAATGAGAGCTATAAATCTTGCAGGATTTATAGTAAATAAAAAATACAATTCATTTAACTCCATCGGTGTCTTTGGGCAACCACCTTTAAATTGTTGGGTTCCAAAAAGTTGAATGTTCCACCGTAATGTACGGAATAGCTTTATATTAATGATTTGCCAATTCTACTAACATAAATAATGCTGCTAAACGTCGCCGTTCGCTTTGGCTGATTTTTGAACTTCCAATTAATTGACTATGGTACCTAATAAGCTTATGAAGCCATTATTTTAACTAAATTAATATAGAAATGAAAGCTATGAATCTTGCCAGATTTATAGTAAATAAAAAATACAATTCATTTAATTCCATCGGTGTCTTAGGGCAACCACCTTTAAATTGTTGGGTTCCAAAAAAGCGAATGTTACACCGTAATGTACGGAATAGCTTTATATTAATGATTTGCCAATTCTACTAACATAAATAATGCTGCTAAACGTCACCGTTCGTTTTGGCTGATTTTTGAGCTTCCCATTAACTGACTATGGCACCAATAAGCTCATGAAGCCATTATTTTAACTAAATTATCATAGAAATGAGAGCTAGGATACTTGCAGGATTTATGTAAATAAAAAAATACAATTTATTTAACTCTATCGGCGTCTTAGGGCAACCAACTTTGAATTGTTACGTTCCAAAAAATCGAATGTTACACCGTAATGTACGGAATAGCATTATATTAATGATTTGCCAATTCTACTAACATAAATAATGCTGCTAAACGTCACCGTTCGCTATGGCTGATTTTTGAGCTTCCCATTAATTGACTATGACACCTAATAAGCTCATGAAGCCATTATTTTAACTAAATTAATATAAAAATGAGAGCTATGAATCTTGCAGGATTTATAGTAAATAAAAAATACAATTCTTTCACTCCATCGGTGTCTTAGGGCGACCACCTTTAAATTGTTATGTTCCAAAAAATCGAATGTTACACCGTAATGTACGGAATAGCTTTATATTAATGATTTGCCAATTCTACTAACATAAATAATGCTGCTTAACGTCACCGTTCGCTTTAGCTGATTTTTGAGCTTTCCATTAATTGACTATGGCACCTAATAAGCTCATGAAGCCATTATTTTAACTAAACTAATATAGAAATGAGAGCTAGGCAACTTGCAGGATTTATAGTAAATAACAAATACAATTTATCTAACTCCATCGGCGTCTTAGGGCAACGAACTGTGAATTGTTACGTTCCAGAAAATCGAATGTTACACCGTAATGTACGGAATAGCTTTATATTAATGATTTGCCAATTCTACTAACATAAATAATGCTGCTAAACGTCACCGTTCGCTTTGGCTGATTTTTGAGCTTTCCATTAATTGACTATGGCACCTAATAAGCTCATGAAGCCATTATTTTAACTATACTAATATAGAAATGAGAGATAGGAAACTTGCAGGATTTATAGTAAATAAAAAATACAATTTATCTATCTCCATCGGCGTCTTAGGGCAACCACCTTTAAATTGTTGGGTTCCAAAATAGCGAATGTTACACCGTAATGTACGGAATAGCTTTTTATTAATGATTTGCAAATTCTACTAACATAAATAATGCTGCTAAACGTCAACGTTTGTTTTGTCTGATTTTTGAGCTTCCCAATAGCTGACTATGGCACCTAATAAGCTCATAAAGCCATTATTTTAACTAAATTATCATAGAAATGAGAGCTAGGAAACTTGCAGAATTTATGTAAACAAAAAATACAATTTATTTAACTCCATCGGCGTCTTAGGGCAACCAACTTTGAATTGTTAGGTTCCAAAAAATCGAATGTTACACCGTAATGTACGGAATAGCTTTATTTATAGTAAATAAAAAATACAATTTATCTAACTCCATCGGCGTCTTAGGGCAACCACCTTTAAATTGTTGGCTTCCAAAAAAGCGAATGTTACACCGTAATGTACGGAATAGCTCTATATTAATGATTTGCTAATTCTACTAACATAAATAATGCTGCTAAACGTCACCGTTCGCTTTGGCTGATTTTTGAGCTTCCCATTAATTGACTATGGCACCTAATAAGTTCATGAAGCCATTATTTTAACTAAATTAATATAGAAATGAAAGCTATGAATCTTGCAGGATTTATAGTAAATAAAAAATACAATTTATTTAACTCCATCGGCGTCTTAGGGCAACCACCTTTAAATTGTTGGGTTCCAAAAAAGCGAATGTTACACCGTAATGTACGGAATAGCTTTATATTAATGATTTGCCAATTCTACTAACATAAATAATGCTGCCAAACGTCACCGTTCGCTTTGGCTGATTTTTGAGCTTCCCATTAATTGACTATGGCACCTAATAAACTCATGAAGCCATTATTTTAATTAAATTAATATAAAAATGAGAGCTATGAATCTTGCATAATTTATAGTAAATAAAAAATACAATTCATTTAACTCCTTCGGTGTCTTAGGGCAACCACCTTTAAATTGTTGGGTTCCAAAAAAGCGAATGTTACACCGTAATGTACGGAATAGCTTTATATTAATGATTTGCCAATTCTACTAACATAAATAATGCTGCTAAACGTCACCGTTCGTTTTGGCTGATTTTTGAGCTTCCCATTAACTGACTATGGCACCTAATAAGCTCATGAAGCCATTATTTTAACTAAATTATCATAGAAATGAGAGCTAGGATACTTGCAGGATTTATGTAAATAAAAAATACAATTTATTTAACTCTATCGGCGTCTTAGGGCAACCAACTTTGAATTGTTACGTTCCAAAAAATCGAATGTTACACCGTAATGTACGGAATAGCATTATATTAATGATTTGCCAATTCTACTAACATAAATAATGCTGCTAAACGTCACCGTTCGCTATGGCTGATTTTTGAGCTTCCCATTAATTGACTATGGCACCTAATAAGCTCATGAAGCCATTATTTTAACTAAACTAATATAGAAATGAGAAAGAGGAAACTTGCAGGATTTATAGTAAATAAAAAATACAATTTATCTAACTCCATCGGCGTCTTAGGGCAACCACCTTTAAATTGTTGGGTTCCAAAAGAGCGAATGTTACACCGTAATGTACGGAATAGCTTTATATTAATGATTTGCCAATTCTACTAACATAAATAATGCTGCTAAACATCACCGTTCGCTTTGGCTGATTTTTGAGCTTCCCATGAATTGACTATGGCACCTAATAAGCTCATGAAGCCATTATTTTAACTAAACTAATATAGAAATGAGAGCTAGGAAACTTGCAGGATTTATAGTAAATAAAAAATACAATTTATCTAACTCCATCGGCGTCTTAGGGCAACCACCTTTAAATTGTTGGGTTCCAAAAAAGCGAATGTGACACCGTAATGTACGGAATAGCTTTATATTAATGATTTGCCAATTCTACTAACATAAATAATGCTGATAAACGTCACCGTTCGCTTTGGCTGATTTCTGAGCTTCCCATTAATTGACTATGGCACCTAATAAGCTCATGAAGCCATTAGTTTAACTAAACTAATATAGAAATGAGAAAGAGGAAACTTTCAGGATTTATAGTAAATAAAAAATACAATTTATCTAACTCCATCGGCGTCTTAGGGCAACCACCTTTAAATTGTTGGGTTCCAAAATAGCGAATGTTACACCGTAATGTACGGAATAGCTTTATATTAATGATTTGCCAATTCTACTAACATAAATAATGCTGCTAAACGTCACCGTTCGCTTTGGCTGATTTTTGAGCTTCCCATGAATTGACTATGGCATCTAATAAGCTCATGAAGCCATTATTTTAACTAAATTAATATAAAAATGAGAGCTATGAATCTTGCAGGATTTATAGTAAATAAAAAATACAATTTATCTAACTCCATCGGCGTCTTAGGGCAACCACCTTTAAATTGTTGAGTTCCAAAATAGCGAATGTTACACCGTAATGTACGGAATAGCTTTATATTAATGATTTGCCAATTCTACTAACATAAATAATGCTGCTAAACGTCACCGTTCGCTTTGGCTGATTTTTGAGCTTCCCATGAATTGACTATGGCACCTAATAAGCTCATGAAGCCATTATTTTAACTAAATTAATATAAAAATGAGAGCTATGAATCTTGCAGGATTTATAGTAAATAAAAAATACAATTTATCTAACTCCATCGGCGTCTTAGGGCAACCACCTTTAAATTGTTGAGTTCCAAAATAGCGAATGTTACACCGTAATGTACGGAATAGCTTTATATTAATGATTTGCCAATTCTACTAACATAAATAATGCTGCTAAACGTCACCGTTCGCTTTGGCTGATTTTTGAGCTTCCCATGAATTGACTATGGCACCTAATAAGCTCATGAAGCCATTATTTTAACTAAACTAATATAGAAATGAGAAAGACGAAACTTGCAGGATTTATAGTAAATAAAAAATACAATTTATCTAACTCCATCGGCGTCTTAGGGCAACCACCTTTAAATTGTTGGGTTCCAAAATAGCGAATGTTACACCGTAATGTACGGAATAGCTTTATATTAATGATTTGCCAATTCTACTAACATAAATAATGCTGCTAAACGTCACCGATCGTTTTGGCTGATTTTTGAGCTTCCCATTAACTGACTATGGCACCTAATAAGCTCATGAAGCCATTATTTTAACTAAATTAATATAAAAATGAGAGCTAGGAAAGTTGCAGGATTTATAGTAAATAAAAAATAGAATTTATTTAACTCCATCGGCGTATTAGGGCAACCACCTTTAAATTGTTGGGTTCCAAAAAAGCGAATGTTACACCGTAATGTACGGAATAGCTTTATATTAATGATTTGCCAATTCTACTAACATAAATAATGCTGCTAAACGTCACCGTTCGCTTTGGCTGATTTTTGAGCTTCCCATGAATTGACTATGGCACCTAATAAGCTCATGAAGCCATTATTTTAACTAAACTAATATAGAAATGAGAGCTAGGAAACTTGCAGGATTTATAGTAAATAAAAAATACAATTTATCTAACTCCATCGGCGTCTTAGGGCAACCACCTTTAAATTGTTGGGTTCCAAAAAAGCGAATGTGACACCGTAATGTACGGAATAGCTTTATATTAATGATTTTCCAATTCTACTAACATAAATAATGCTGCTAAACGTCACCGTTCGTTTTGGCTGATTTTTGAGCTTCCCATTAACTGACTATGGCACCTAATAAGCTCATGAAGCCATTATTTTAACTAAATTATCATAGAAATGATAGCTAGGATACTTGCAGGATTTATGTAAATAAAAAATACAATTTATTTAACTCTATCGGCGTCTTAGGGTAACCAACTTTGAATTGTTACGTCCCAAAAAATCGAATGTTACACCGTAATGTACGGAATAGCTTTATATTAATGATTTGCCAATTATACTAACATAAATAATGCTGCTAAACGTCACCGTTCGCTATGGCTGATTTTGGGCTTCCCATTAATTGACTATGGCACCTAATAAGCTCATGAAGCCATTATTTTAACTAAATTAATATAAAAATGAGAGCTATAAATCTTGCAGGATTTATAGTAAATAAAAAATACAATTCATTTAACTCCATCGGTGTCTTTGGGCAACCACCTTTAAATTGTTATGTTCCAAAAAATCGAATGTTACACCGTAATGTACGGAATAGCTTTATATTAATGATTTGCCAATTCTACTAACATAAATAATGCTGCTAAACGTCGCCGTTCGCTTTGGCTGATTTTTGAACTTCCAATTAATTGACTATGGTACCTAATAAGCTTATGAAGCCATTATTTTAACTAAATTAATATAGAAATGAAAGCTATGAATCTTGCCAGATTTATAGTAAATAAAAAATACAATTCATTTAATTCCATCGGTGTCTTAGGGCAACCACCTTTAAATTGTTGGGTTCCAAAAAAGCGAATGTTACACCGTAATGTACGGAATAGCTTTATATTAATGATTTGCCAATTCTACTAACATAAATAATGCTGCTAAACGTCACCGTTCGTTTTGGCTGATTTTTGAGCTTCCCATTAACTGACTATGGCACCAATAAGCTCATGAAGCCATTATTTTAACTAAATTATCATAGAAATGAGAGCTATGAATCTTGCCAGATTTATAGTAAATAAAAAATACAATTCATTTAACTCCATCGGTGTCTTTGGGCAACCACCTTTAAATTGTTATGTTCCAAAAAGTTGAATGTTCCACCGTAATGTACGGAATAGCTTTATATTAATGATTTGCCAATTCTACTAACATAAATAATGCTGCTAAACGTCGCCGTTCGCTTTGGCTGATTTTTGAACTTCCAATTAATTGACTATGGTACCTAATAAGCTTATGAAGCCATTATTTTAACTAAATTAATATAGAAATGAAAGCTATGAATCTTGCCAGATTTATAGTAAATAAAAAATACAATTCATTTAATTCCATCGGTGTCTTAGGGCAACCACCTTTAAATTGTTGGGTTCCAAAAAAGCGAATGTTACACCGTAATGTACGGAATAGCTTTATATTAATGATTTGCCAATTCTACTAACATAAATAATGCTGCTAAACGTCACCGTTCGTTTTGGCTGATTTTTGAGCTTCCCATTAACTGACTATGGCACCAATAAGCTCATGAAGCCATTATTTTAACTAAATTATCATAGAAATGAGAGCTAGGATACTTGCAGGATTTATGTAAATAAAAAAATACAATTTATTTAACTCTATCGGCGTCTTAGGGCAACCAACTTTGAATTGTTACGTTCCAAAAAATCGAATGTTACACCGTAATGTACGGAATAGCATTATATTAATGATTTGCCAATTCTACTAACATAAATAATGCTGCTAAACGTCACCGTTCGCTATGGCTGATTTTTGAGCTTCCCATTAATTGACTATGACACCTAATAAGCTCATGAAGCCATTATTTTAACTAAATTAATATAAAAATGAGAGCTATGAATCTTGCAGGATTTATAGTAAATAAAAAATACAATTCTTTCACTCCATCGGTGTCTTAGGGCGACCACCTTTAAATTGTTATGTTCCAAAAAATCGAATGTTACACCGTAATGTACGGAATAGCTTTATATTAATGATTTGCCAATTCTACTAACATAAATAATGCTGCTTAACGTCACCGTTCGCTTTAGCTGATTTTTGAGCTTTTCATTAATTGACTATGGCACCTAATAAGCTCATGAAGCCATTATTTTAACTAAACTAATATAGAAATGAGAGCTAGGCAACTTGCAGGATTTATAGTAAATAACAAATACAATTTATCTAACTCCATCGGCGTCTTAGGGCAACGAACTGTGAATTGTTACGTTCCAGAAAATCGAATGTTACACCGTAATGTACGGAATAGCTTTATATTAATGATTTGCCAATTCTACTAACATAAATAATGCTGCTAAACGTCACCGTTCGCTTTGGCTGATTTTTGAGCTTTCCATTAATTGACTATGGCACCTAATAAGCTCATGAAGCCATTATTTTAACTATACTAATATAGAAATGAGAGATAGGAAACTTGCAGGATTTATAGTAAATAAAAAATACAATTTATCTATCTCCATCGGCGTCTTAGGGCAACCACCTTTAAATTGTTGGGTTCCAAAATAGCGAATGTTACACCGTAATGTACGGAATAGCTTTTTATTAATGATTTGCAAATTCTACTAACATAAATAATGCTGCTAAACGTCAACGTTTGTTTTGTCTGATTTTTGAGCTTCCCAATAGCTGACTATGGCACCTAATAAGCTCATAAAGCCATTATTTTAACTAAATTATCATAGAAATGAGAGCTAGGAAACTTGCAGAATTTATGTAAACAAAAAATACAATTTATTTAACTCCATCGGCGTCTTAGGGCAACCAACTTTGAATTGTTAGGTTCCAAAAAATCGAATGTTACACCGTAATGTACGGAATAGCTTTATTTATAGTAAATAAAAAATACAATTTATCTAACTCCATCGGCGTCTTAGGGCAACCACCTTTAAATTGTTGGCTTCCAAAAAAGCGAATGTTACACCGTAATGTACGGAATAGCTCTATATTAATGATTTGCTAATTCTACTAACATAAATAATGCTGCTAAACGTCACCGTTCGCTTTGGCTGATTTTTGAGCTTCCCATTAATTGACTATGGCACCTAATAAGTTCATGAAGCCATTATTTTAACTAAATTAATATAGAAATGAAAGCTATGAATCTTGCAGGATTTATAGTAAATAAAAAATACAATTTATTTAACTCCATCGGCGTCTTAGGGCAACCAACTTTGAATTGTTACGTTCCAAAAAATCGAATGTTACACCGTAATGTACGGAATAGCTTTATATTAATGATTTGCCAATTCTACTAACATAAATAATGCTGCCAAACGTCACCGTTCGCTTTGGCTGATTTTTGAGCTTCCCATTAATTGACTATGGCACCTAATAAACTCATGAAGCCATTATTTTAATTAAATTAATATAAAAATGAGAGCTATGAATCTTGCATAATTTATAGTAAATAAAAAATACAATTCATTTAACTCCTTCGGTGTCTTAGGGCAACCACCTTTAAATTGTTGGGTTCCAAAAAAGCGAATGTTACACCGTAATGTACGGAATAGCTTTATATTAATGATTTGCCAATTCTACTAACATAAATAATGCTGCTAAACGTCACCGTTCGCTTTGGCTGATTTTTGAGCTTCCCATTAATTGACTATGTCACCTAATAAGTTCATGAAGCCATTATTTTAACTAAATTAATATAAAAATGAGAGCTATGAATCTTGCAGAATTTATAGTAAATAAAAAATACAATTCATTTAACTCCTTCGGTGTCTTAGGGCAACTACCTTTAAATTGTTGGGTTCCAAAAAAGCGAATGTTACACCGTAATGTACGGAATAGCTTTATATTAATGATTTGCCAATTCTACTAAGATAAATAATGCTGCTAAACGTCACCGTTCGCTTTGGCTGATTTTTGAGCTTCCCATGAATTGACTATGGCACCTAATAAGCTCATGAAGCCATTATTTTAACTAAACTAATGTAGAAATGAGAGCTAGGAAACTTGCAGGATTTATAGTAAATAAAAAATACAATTTATCTAACTCCATCGGCGTCTTAGGGCAACCACCTTTAAATTGTTGGGTTCCAAAAAAGCGAATGTGACACCGTAATGTACGGAATAGCTTTATATTAATGATTTGCCAATTCTACTAACATAAATAATGCTGCTAAACGTCACCGTTCGCTTTGGCTGATTTTTGAGCTTCCCATGAATTGACTATGGCACCTAATAAGCTCTTGAAGCCATTATTTTAACTAAACTAATATAGAAATGAGAGCTAGGAAACTTGCAGGATTTATAGTAAATAAAAAATACAATTTATCTAACTCCATCGGCGTCTTAGAGCAACCACCTTTAAATTGTTGGGTTCCAAAAAAGCGAATGTGACACCGTAATGTACGGAATAGCTTTATATTAATGATTTGCCAATTCTACTAACATAAATAATGCTGCTAAACGTCACCGTTCGCTTTGGCTGATTTCTGAGCTTCCCATTAATTGACTATGGCACCTAATAAGCTCATGAAGCCATTATTTTAACTAAACTAATATAGAAATGAGAAAGAGGAAACTTGCAGGATTTATAGTAAATAAAAAATACAATTTATCTAACTCCATCGGCGTCTTAGGGCAACCACCTTTAAATTGTTGGGTTCCAAAATAGCGAATGTTACACCGTAATGTACGGAATAGCTTTATATTAATGATTTGCCAATTCTACTAACATAAATAATGCTGCTAAACGTCACCGATCGTTTTGGCTGATTTTTGAGCTTCCCATTAACTGACTATGGCACCTAATAAGCTCATGAAGCCATTATTTTAACTAAATTAATATAAAAATGAGAGCTAGGAAAGTTGCAGGATTTATAGTAAATAAAAAATACAATTTATTTAACTCCATCGGCGTCTTAGGGCAACCACCTTTAAATTGTTGGGTTCCAAAAAAGCGAATGTTACACCGTAATGTACGGAATAGCATTATATTAATGATTTGCCAATTCTACTAACATAAATAATGCTGCTAAACGTCACCGTTCGCTATGGCTGATTTTTGAGCTTCCCATTAATTGACTATGGCACCTAATAAGCTCATCAAGCCATTATTTTAACTAAATTAATATAAAAATGAGAACTATGAATCTTGCAGGATTTATAGTAAATATAAAATACAATTCTTTTACTCCATCGGTGTCTTAGGGCGACCACCTTTAAACTGTTATGTTCCAAAAAATCGAATGTTACACCGTAATGTACGGAATAGCTTTATATTAATGATTTGCCAATTCTACTAACATAAATAATGCTGCTTAACGTCACCGTTCGCTTTAGCTGATTTTCGAGCTTCCCATTAATTGACTATGGCACCTAATAAGCTCATGAAGCCATTATTTTAACTAAACTAATATAGAAATGAGAGCTAGGCAACTTGCAGGATTTATAGTAAATAACAAATACAATTTATCTAACTCCATCGGCGTCTTAGGGCAACGAACTGTGAATTGTTACGTTCCAAAAAATCGTATGTTACACCGTAATGTACGGAATAGTTTTATATTAATGATTTGCCAATTCTACTAACATAAATAATGCTGCTAAACGTCACCGTTCGCTTTGGCTGATTTTTGAGCTTTCCATTAATTGACTATGGCACATAATAAGCTCATGAAGCCATTATTTTAACTATACTAATATAGAAATGAGAGATAGGAAACTTGCAGGATTTATAGTAAATAAAAAATACAATTTATCTATCTCCATCGGCGTCTTAGGGCAACCACCTTTAAATTGTTGGGTTCCAAAATAGCGAATGTTACACCGTAATGTACGGAATAGCTTTATATTAATGATTTGCCAATTCTACTAACATAAATAATGCTGCTAAACGTCAACGTTTGTTTTGGCTGATTTTTGAGCTTCCCAATAACTGACTATGGCACCTAATAAGCTCATGAAGCCATTATTTTAACTAAATTATCATAGAAATGAGAGCTAGGAAACTTACAGAATTTATGTAAACAAAAAATACAATTTATTTAACTCCATCGGCGTCTTAGGGCAACCAACTTTGAATTGTTAGGTTCCAAAAAATCGAATGTTACACCGTAATGTACGGAATAGCTTTATTTATAGTAAATAAAAAATACAATTTATCTAACTCCATCGGCGTCTTAGGGCAACCACCTTTAAATTGTTGGGTTCCAAAAAAGCGAATGTTACACCGTAATGTACGGAATAGCTCTATATTAATGATTTGCCAATTCTACTAACATAAATAATGCTGCTAAACGTCACCGTTCGCTTTGGCTGATTTTTGAGCTTCCCATTAATTGACTATGGCACCTAATAAGCTCATGAAGCCATTATTTTAACTAAACTAATATAGAAATGAGAGCTAGGAAACTTGCATGATTTATACTAAATAAAAAATACAATTTATTTAACTCCATCGGCGTCTTAGGGCAACAACCTTTAAATTGTTGGGTTCCAAAAAAACGAATGTTACACCGTAATGTACGGAATAGCTTTATATTAATGATTTGCCAATTCTACTAAGATAAATAATGCTGCTAAACGTCACCGTTCGCTTTGGCTGATTTTTGAGCTTCCCATTAATTGACTATGGCACCTAATAAGCTCATGAAGCCATTATTTTAACTAAACTAATATAGAAATGAGAGCTAGGAAACTTGCATGATTTATACTAAATAAAAAATACAATTTATTTAACTCCATCGGCGTCTTAGGGCAACAACCTTTAAATTGTTGGGTTCCAAAAAAACGAATGTTACACCGTAATGTACGGAATAGCTTTATATTAATGATTTGCCAATTCTACTAACATAAATAATGCTGCTAAACGTCACCGTTCGCTTTGGCTGATTTTTGAGCTTCCCGTTAACTGACTATGGCACCTAATAAGCTCATGAAGCCATTATTTTAACTAAATTATCATAGAAATGAGAGCTAGGAAACTTGCAGGATTTATAGTAAATAAAAAATACAATTTATCTAACTCCATCGGCGTCTTAGGGCAACCAACTTTGAATTGTTACGTTCCAAAAAAATCGAATGTTACACCGTAATGTACGGAATAGCTTTATATTAATGATTTGCCAATTCTACTAACATAAATAATGCTGCTAAACGTCACCGTTCGCTTTGGCTGATTTTTGAGCTTCCCGTTAACTGACTATGGCACCTAATAAGCTCATGAAGCCATTATTTTAACTAAATTATCATAGAAATGAGAGCTAGGAAACTTGCAGAATTTATGTAAATAAAAAATACAATTTATTTAACTCCATCGGCGTCTTAGGGCAACCAACTTTGAATTGTTAGGTTCCAAAAAATCGAATGTTACACCGTAATGTACGGAATAGCTTTATTGATAGTAAATAAAAAATACAATTTATCTAACTCCATCGGCGTCTTAGGGCAATCACCTTTAAATTGTTGGGTTCCAAAAAAGCGAATGTTACACCGTAATGTACGGAATAGCTTTATATTAATGATTTGCCAATTCTACTAACATAAATAATGCTGCTAAACGTCACCGTTCGCTTTGGCTGATTTTTGAGCTTCCCATTAATTGACTATGGCACCTAATAAGCTCATGAAGCCATTATTTTAACTAAACTAATATAGAAATGAGAGCTAGGAAACTTGCATGATTTATACTAAATAAAAAATACAATTTATTTAACTCCATCGGCGTCTTAGGGCAACAACCTTTAAATTGTTGGGTTCCAAAAAAACGAATGTTACACCGTAATGTACGGAATAGCTTTATATTAATGATTTGCCAATTCTACTAAGATAAATAATGCTGCTAAACGTCACCGTTCGCTTTGGCTGATTTTTGAGCTTCCCATTAATTGACTATGGCACCTAATAAGCTCATGAAGCCATTATTTTAACTAAACTAATATAGAAATGAGAGCTAGGAAACTTGCATGATTTATACTAAATAAAAAATACAATTTATTTAACTCCATCGGCGTCTTAGGGCAACAACCTTTAAATTGTTGGGTTCCAAAAAAACGAATGTTACACCGTAATGTACGGAATAGCTTTATATTAATGATTTGCCAATTCTACTAACATAAATAATGCTGCTAAACGTCACCGTTCGCTTTGGCTGATTTTTGAGCTTCCCATTAATTGACTATAGCACCTAATAAGCTCATGAAGCCATTATTTTAACTAAATTAATATAAAAATGAGAGCTAGGAAACTTGCATGATTTATACTAAATAAAAAATACAATTTATTTAACTCCATCGGCGTCTTAGGGCAACCACCTTTAAATTGTTGGGTTCCAAAAAAGCGAATGTGACACCGTAATGTGCGGAATACCTTTATATTAACGATTTGCCAATTCTACTTACATAAATAATGCTGCTAAACGTCACCGTTCGCTTTGGCTGATTTTTGAGCTTCCCATTAATTGACTATAGCACCTAATAAGCTCATGAAGATATTATTTTAACTAAATTAATATAAAAATGAGAGCTAGGAAACTTGCAGGATTTATAGTAAATAAAAAATACAATTTATTTAACTCCATCGGCGTCTTAGGGCAACCACCTTTAAATTGTTGGGTTCAAAAAAAGCGAATGTTACACCGTAATGTACGGAATAGCTTTATATTAATGATTTGCCAATTCTACTAACATAAATAATGCTGCTAAACGTCACCGTTCGCTTTGGCTGATTTTTGAGCTTCCCATTAATTGACTATAGCACCTAATAAGCTCATGAAGCCATTATTTTAACTAAATTAATATAAAAATGAGAGCTAGGAAACTTGCGGGATTTATAGTAAATAAATAATACAATTTATTTAACTCCATCGGCGTCTTAGGGCAACCACCTTTAAATTGTTGCATTCCAAAAAAGCGAATGTTACACTGTAATGTACGGAATAGCTTTATATTAATGATTTGCCAATTCTACTAACATAAGTAGTGCTGCTAAACGTCATAGTTTGCTTTGGCTGATTTTTGAGCTTTTCATTAATTGACTATAGCACCTAATAAGCTCATGAAGCCATTATTTAAACTAAATTAATATAAAAATGAGAGCTAGGAAACTTGCAGGATTTATAGTAAATAAAAAATACAATTTATTTAACTCCATCGGCGTCTTAGAGCAACCACCTTTAAATTGTTGGGTTCCAAAAAAGCGAATGTTACACCGCAATGTACGGAATAGCTTTATATTAATGATTTGCCAATTCTACTAACATAAATAATGCTGCTAAACGTCACCGTTCGCTTTGGCTGATTTTTGAGCTTCCCATTAATTGACTATAGCACCTAATAAGCTCATGAAGCCATTATTTAAACTAAATTAATATAAAAATGAGAGCTAGGAAACTTGCAGGATTTATAGTAAATAAAAAATACAATTTATTTAACTCCATCGGCGTCTTAGAGCAACCACCTTTAAATTGTTGGGTTCCAAAAAAGCGAATGTTACACCGCAATGTACGGAATAGCTTTATATTAATGATTTGCCAATTCTACTAACATAAATAATGCTGCTAAACGTCACCGTTCGCTTTGGCTGATTTTTGGGCTTCCCATTAATTGACTATGGCACCTAATAAGCTCATGAAGTCATTATTTTAACTAAACTAATATAGAAATGAGAGCTAGGAAACTTGCAGGATTTATAGTAAATAAAAAATACAATTTATCTAACTCCATCGGCGTCTTAGGGCAACCAACTTTGAATTGTTACGTTCCAAAAAATCGAATGTTACACCGTAATGTACGGAATAGCTTTATATTAATGATTTGCCAATTCTACTAACATAAATAATGCTGCTAAACGTCACCGTTCGCTTTGGCTGATTCTTGAGCTTCCCATTAACTGACTATGGCACCTAATAAGCTCATGAAGCCATTATTTTAACTAAATTATCATAGAAATGAGAGCTAGGAAACTTGCAGAATTTATGTAAATAAAAAATACAATTTATTTAACTCCATCGGCGTCTTAGGGCAACCAACTTTGAATTGTTAGGTTCCAAAAAATCGAATGTTACACCGTAATGTACGGAATAGCTTTATTTATAGTAAATAAAAAATACAATTTATTTAACTCCATCGGCGTCTTAGGGCAACCACCTTTAAATTGTTGCATTCCAAAAAAGCGAATGTTACACTGTAATGTACGGAATAGCTTTATATTAATGATTTGCCAATTCTACTAACATAAGTAGTGCTGCTAAACGTCACAGTTTGCTTTGGCTGATTTTTGAGCTTTTCATTAATTGACTATAGCACCTAATAAGCTCATGAAGCCATTATTTAAACTAAATTAATATAAAAATGAGAGCTAGGAAACTTGCAGGATTTATAGTAAATAAAAAATACAATTTATTTAACTCCATCGGCGTCTTAGAGCAACCACCTTTAAATTGTTGGGTTCCAAAAAAGCGAATGTTACACCGCAATGTACGGAATAGCTTTATATTAATGATTTGCCAATTCTACTAACATAAATAATGCTGCTAAACGTCACCGTTCGCTTTGGCTGATTTTTGAGCTTCCCATTAATTGACTATGGCACCTAATAAGCTCATGAAGTCATTATTTTAACTAAACTAATATAGAAATGAGAGCTAGGAAACTTGCAGGATTTATAGTAAATAAAAAATACAATTTATCTAACTCCATCGGCGTCTTAGGGACACCAACTTTGAATTGTTACGTTCCAAAAAATCGAATGTTACACCGTAATGTACGGAATAGCTTTATATTAATGATTTGCCAATTCTACTAACATAAATAATGCTGCTAAACGTCACCGTTCGCTTTGGCTGATTTTTGAGCTTCCCATTAACTGACTATGGCACCTAATAAGCTCATGAAGCCATTATTTTAACTAAATTATCATAGAAATGAGAGCTAGGAAACTTGCAGAATTTATGTAAATAAAAAATACAATTTATTTAACTCCATCGGCGTCTTAGGGCAACCAACTTTGAATTGTTAGGTTCCAAAAAATCGAATGTTACACCGTAATGTACGGAATAGCTTTATTTATAGTAAATAAAAAATACAATTTATCTAACTCCATCGGCGTCTTAGGGCAACCACTTTTAAATTGTTGGGTTCCAAAAAAGCGATTGTTACACCGTAATGTACGGAATAGCTTTATATTAATGATTTGCCAATTCTACTAACATAAATAAAGCTGCTAAACGTCACCGTTCGCTTTGGCTGATTTTTGAGCTCCCCATTAATTGACTATGGCACCTAATAAACTCATGAAGCCATTATTTTAATTAAATTAATATAAAAATGAGAGCTATGAATCTTGCAGAATTTGTAGTAAATAAAAAATACAATTCATTTAACTCCATCGGCGTCTTAGAGCAACCACCTTTAAATTGTTGGGTTCCAAAAAAGCGAATGTTACACCGCAATGTACGGAATAGCTTTATATTAATGATTTGCCAATTCTACTAACATAAATAATGCTGCTAAACGTCACCGTTCGCTTTGGCTGATTTTTGAGCTTCCCATTAATTGACTATGGCACCTAATAAGCTCATGAAGTCATTATTTTAACTAAACTAATATAGAAATGAGAGCTAGGAATCTTGCAGGATTTATAGTAAA
Organism: Agriotes lineatus; assembly: GCA_940337035.1. NCBI lineage: Eukaryota > Metazoa > Arthropoda > Insecta > Coleoptera > Elateridae > Agriotes > Agriotes lineatus. The sequence continues at coordinate 30,369 of CALNHX010010933.1, forward strand.
TAAAAAATACAATTTATCTAACTCCATCGGCGTCTTAGGGCAACCAACTTTGAATTGTTACGTTCCAAAAAATCGAATGTTACACCGTAATGTACGGAATAGCTTTATATTAATGATTTGCCAATTCTACTAACATAAATAATGCTGCTAAACGTCACCGTTCGCTTTGGCTGATTCTTGAGCTTCCCATTAACTGACTATGGCACCTAATAAGCTCATGAAGCCATTATTTTAACTAAATTATCATAGAAATGAGAGCTAGGAAACTTGCAGAATTTATGTAAATAAAAAATACAATTTATTTAACTCCATCGGCGTCTTAGGGCAACCAACTTTGAATTGTTAGGTTCCAAAAAATCGAATGTTACACCGTAATGTACGGAATAGCTTTATTTATAGTAAATAAAAAATACAATTTATTTAACTCCATCGGCGTCTTAGGGCAACCACCTTTAAATTGTTGCATTCCAAAAAAGCGAATGTTACACTGTAATGTACGGAATAGCTTTATATTAATGATTTGCCAATTCTACTAACATAAGTAGTGCTGCTAAACGTCACAGTTTGCTTTGGCTGATTTTTGAGCTTTTCATTAATTGACTATAGCACCTAATAAGCTCATGAAGCCATTATTTAAACTAAATTAATATAAAAATGAGAGCTAGGAAACTTGCAGGATTTATAGTAAATAAAAAATACAATTTATTTAACTCCATCGGCGTCTTAGAGCAACCACCTTTAAATTGTTGGGTTCCAAAAAAGCGAATGTTACACCGCAATGTACGGAATAGCTTTATATTAATGATTTGCCAATTCTACTAACATAAATAATGCTGCTAAACGTCACCGTTCGCTTTGGCTGATTTTTGAGCTTCCCGTTAACTGACTATGGCACCTAATAAGCTCATGAAGCCATTATTTTAACTAAATTATCATAGAAATGAGAGCTAGGAAACTTGCAGGATTTATAGTAAATAAAAAATACAATTTATCTAACTCCATCGGCGTCTTAGGGCAACCAACTTTGAATTGTTACGTTCCAAAAAAATCGAATGTTACACCGTAATGTACGGAATAGCTTTATATTAATGATTTGCCAATTCTACTAACATAAATAATGCTGCTAAACGTCACCGTTCGCTTTGGCTGATTTTTGAGCTTCCCGTTAACTGACTATGGCACCTAATAAGCTCATGAAGCCATTATTTTAACTAAATTATCATAGAAATGAGAGCTAGGAAACTTGCAGAATTTATGTAAATAAAAAATACAATTTATTTAACTCCATCGGCGTCTTAGGGCAACCAACTTTGAATTGTTAGGTTCCAAAAAATCGAATGTTACACCGTAATGTACGGAATAGCTTTATTGATAGTAAATAAAAAATACAATTTATCTAACTCCATCGGCGTCTTAGGGCAATCACCTTTAAATTGTTGGGTTCCAAAAAAGCGAATGTTACACCGTAATGTACGGAATAGCTTTATATTAATGATTTGCCAATTCTACTAACATAAATAATGCTGCTAAACGTCACCGTTCGCTTTGGCTGATTTTTGAGCTTCCCATTAATTGACTATGGCACCTAATAAGTTCATGAAGCCATTATTTTAACTAAATTAATATAGAAATGAAAGCTATGAATCTTGCAGGACTTATAGTAAATAAAAAATACAATTTAATTAACTCCATCGGCGTGTTAGGGCAACCACCTTTAAATTGTTGGGTTCCAAAAAGCTAATGTTACACCGTAATGTACGAAATATCTTTATATTAATGATTTGCCAATTCTACTAATATAAATAATGCTGCTAAACGTTACCGCTCGCTTTGGCTGAATTTTAAGCTTCCCATTAATTGACTATGGCACCTAATAAGCTCATGAAGCCATTATTTCAACTAAATTATCATAGAAATGAGAGCTAGGAAACTTGCAGGATTTATGTAAATAAAATATACAATTTATTTAACTCCATCGGCGTCTTAGGGCAACCAACTTTGAATTGTTAGGTTCCAAAAAATCGAATGTTACACCGTAATGTACGGAACAGCTTTATTTATAGTAAATAAAAAATACAATTTATCTAACTCCATCGGCGTCTTAGGGCAACCACCTTTAAATTGTTGGATTCCAAAAAAAGCGAATGTTACACCGTAATGTACGGAATAGCTTTATATTAATGATTTGCCAATTCTATTAACACAAATAATGGTGCTAAACGTCACAGTTCGCTTTGGCTGTTTTTGAGCTTCCCATTAATTGAATATGGCACCTAATAAGCTCCTCAAGCCATTATTTTATCTAAATTAATATAAAAATGAGAGCAAGGAAACTTGCAGGATTTATGTTAAATAAAAAATTCAATTTATTTAACTCCATCGGCGTCTTAGGGCAACCAACTTTGAACTGTTACGTTCCAAAAAATCGAATGTTACACCGTAATGTACGGAATAGCTTTATATTAATGATTTGCCAATTCTACTAAGATAAATAATGCTGCTAAACGTCACCGTTCGCTTTGGCTGATTTTTGAGCTTCCCATTAATTGACTATGGCACCTAATAAGCTCATGAAGCCATTATTTTAACTAAACTAATATAGAAATGAGAGCTAGGAAACTTGCAGGATTTATAGTAAATAAAAATTAGAATTTTTCTAACTCCATCGGCGTTTTAGGGCAACCACCTTTAAATTGTTGGGTTCCAAAAAAGCGAATGTTACACCGTAATGTACGGAATAGCTTTATATTAATGATTTGCCAATTCTATTAACACAAATTATGGTGCTAAACTTCACAGTTCGCTTTGGCTGTTTTTGAGCTTCCCATTAATTGAATATGGCACCTAATAAGCTTCTCAAGCCATTATTTTATCTAAATTAATATAAAAATGAGAGCAAGGAAGCTTGCAGTATTTATAGTAAATAAAAAATACAATTTATTTAACTCCATCGGCGTCTTAGGGCAACCACCTTTGAATTGTTACGTTCCAAAAAATCGAATGTTACACCGTAATGTACTGAATAGCTTTATATTAATGATTTGCCAATTCTACTAACATAAATAATGCTGCTAAACGCCACCGTTCGTTTTGGCTGATTTTTGAGCTTCCCATTAACTGACTATGGCACCTAATAATCTCATGAAGCCATTATTTTAACTAAATTATTATAGAAATGAGAGCTAGGAAACTTGCAGGATTTATGTAAATAAAAAATACAATTTATTTAACTCCATCGGCGTTTTAGGGCAACCAACTTTGAATTGTTAGGTTCCAAAAAATCGAATGTTACACCGTAATGTACGGAATAGCTTTATTTGTAGTAAATAAAAAATACAATTTATCTAACTCCATCGGCGTCTTAGGGCAACCACCTTTAAATCGTTGGGTTCCAAAAAAGCGAATGTTACACCGTAACGTACGGAATAGCTTTATATTAATGATTTGCCAATTCTACTAACATAAATAATGCTGCTAAACGTCACCGTTCGCTTTGGCTGATTTTTGAGCTTCCCATTAATTGACTATGGCACCTAATAAGCTCATGAAGCCATTATTTAAACTAAACTAATATAGAAATGAGAGCTAGGAAACTTGCATGATTTATACTAAATAAAAAATACAATTTATTTAACTCCATCGGCGTCTTATGGCAACAACCTTTAAATTGTTGGGTTCCAAAAAAACGAATGTTACACCGTAATGTACGGAATAGCTTTATATTAATGATTTGCCAATTCTACTAACATAAATAATGCTGCTAAACGTCACCGTTCGCTTTGGCTGATTTTTGAGCTTCCCATTAATTGACTATAGCACCTAATAAGCTCATGAAGCCATTACACAGGTCTGCGACCAAATTTTTTTCTTTAAAATAATGGGTGATTCTTATGTATTTTGCTGCTCTGAGTTCGGAAATGCCCTCAGTTTTTTCCCAGCACGTAAGCATTTTCCGCAAAATGCATTTTTCTGCGGGATTGCCTACCTTAATTCGTATATTTATGAATATGCCGAAAAAAGTTGTTTTTCCTATTCGGCTTCATAGTTTTATATTAGAAACTATGAAATATGATAAAAATTAGTATATTTAACAGTATTAGTCAGCGTATGAATCATGGAAACCCATTACCTTAATAGTATGCAATTAAGGTTTATCGCTTTTCTTCGGTGTTTTCAGATTCCAATGTTACTGTAATAAATGTTTTTGTTATTAAAAGTACATAAATAAATAGGAGAAATTCTTTCTGGTAATTAGCGTAATTTTGGTAAACATTATTGACAAATGAAACCTGGATTTTCCCATTGCCCTATATATACCCCTCGTAGTCCTTCGATTTGTTCATTTTAATTTAAATATTCTTAAAGTGTCTTTCAAAATGTCTTCAAGAGCTTGTGTTAATAATCCTGATATTTTCTGTTACATTTGTGGCGAACTTGTATTAAAAAACGATCTCGAAGTATTACGGAGTTTATTAAAAAAGTGTACTTTGCCTATTTTGGTGTGAAGATCGGAGATCAAGAAAAATCTTGGGCCCCTCATGGAGTGTGTTCAGGCTGTGTTGAAGGACTTCGCATGTGGTCTAAAGGAAAGGTGAAATCTTTTCGTTTTGGGGTGCCTATGATTTCGAGAGAGCCGAGAAACCACGGCGATGACTGCTACTTTTGTTCTTGCAACATACAAGGGTACAATGCCAAAAATAAAAAAGATATATGTTACCCAAACATTGCTAAAAACTCCGAATCCACATACCACCAAAACCCTGTTGAGACTGAACAGAACTCGAATCAAGCAAGTAGTCAGTCTACTAACAGGCACTGGAGCATTCAGAGAATTTATGCACAGGAGCAATATCTATAGAGATGAACCTGTTTGCAGACTATGGCAAGAGGATGATGACACAGCCTATCATATCCTCTTTGAATGCCCAGCATTAGAGCGTAAAAGACACCAACTCGATTGGAGCCTTAGCTCTATTGACAACCACAAGCTAGTAGGGGACATTGCAAGTCTAGTAAAAGATACGGATGTCGGCTTGCTAACTTGAAAACTCCCGACAGTACAAAAAGCCCTAAGGGCTGACGTGCGCATGCCAGCAAAAGGCAGTCGTGAAATCTAATCTAATCTAATCTACCCAAACATGCAATCTGCACTTCGGCCTGTGCCTCATGGACCCGGTATTCCAGTACCAGTGCCCCCACACAATTTTGACGATTTGCCAGAGTCATCAGAGAGCGAGTCAGAGCAGTTGGATGATGAGTTTCAAGTCGAAGACTGTGGACCCCAACAGTTTTCACAAGAAGAATTAAACGACCTCGTTCGTGATTTAGGGCTTTCTAAAGAGTCTGCTGAATTACTGGGCTCTAGACTTCAAGAAAAGAACTTGTTGAGATCTGGAACTTCATTCTCTTGGTACAGAAGCAGAGAAAAACAATTTGAATCAAATTTTTCTCAAGATGGCGAACTTGTATATTGTTCTGATGTTCCCAAGTTGATGTCAATGTTTAACATTCAACATGTGTCAGATGAATGGAGGCTTTTTATTGACTCGTCAAAAAGAAGTTTAAAAGCAGTTTTGCTACACAACGGCAATAAATACGCTTCTGTACCCGTGGGGTACTCTGTGCATCTAAAAGAAAAGTATGACAACATGGCTATTATCCTTGATAAATTGAAATATAAGGAGTTTGAATGGCCTATCTGTGGTGATCTCAAAGTCATCTCTATGGTGCTTGGACAACAAGGTGGCTATACGAAATTCCCCTGTTTCCTATGTGAGTGGGATAGCCG
>CALNHX010010934.1:0-36151 GCA_940337035.1 Agriotes lineatus
TAAACATCTAGTTAAATAGTAGCAATAGGCTATAGTATACATTACATTAAATTAAAATGATAAATTCGTAGTAATCAAACAATAACTAAAAAAAAATGAACAAATATTAAACTCTAAAACAAAAAATAAATGCTTATAAAACTACATCTAAATAAATAACATATATGTTTACAAACATAATAAATAAATAAATAGCAACCTACTTCGCAGCCAATTTCTTCGTTTTCTTCCGATGTCCTTGGGTAATGGCGGTGTTCGGCTTATTCTTATCCTTGACGAATTTGAAGATTAAGAAAGTGGTGCACTTACTTAATATCAAATCGTCGCAGATGTGGTCATCGTCAGGGCAGTATCTTTCTCCAAACCCTATCGATGATTTGTAGAACTGCTTGAAGTTGCTCTCCAAAGTAGGTTGAAACGCGTTAACATAAAGAAATGCATATAAATTATCATGAATACTTTTGATGAATGACATAACATACTCAGTGGCATAGCATAACCTTTGATCTTCATCAAATTCTTTAAAGGTTGTTAAAATATGGTGACTGGTAATTTCGGTAGAAAATAATTTTGATCGGCAAGCATCGCAATCAGGTACACAAATATTTTTTTAAATATATCCCGCAACATATCCCAAACCCTGACTATCCTCACAGTTCATTTCAGTAGAATTAATAATTTCAAAATTATTTATGTCTGATTGCGATACTTGTTCTTCTTCGCCAGATGAAAATTTTAGTAAATTTCCTAAATCAGCTAAAGGGGTACAGAGGTCATCTTCACAGTTGTCTGTGTCAACAGGTGTAACCAACTTGTTAATAACAACAGTTTTTAAGGCTGCTGTGAATTGATGACATGTAGGATTATCATTTGCTATGCCATGCTGACGAATGGTGCAAAACGGATTTTCGACTGGATCTTGGTTAAATGCCCGTAAATTTAGAAAATCAAATCCTTCCACATTTTGAAGGTTTTTCCAGAGAAAAATAATGGACCTGATTGTTGTCTTCCAACCTCGAACAAACGAATACTGGTTGGTGACATTCACTCCAGTCTTCAGGTCGATTAATTTCCACTGATCCAGTTCTGTCAGTAATTTCGACCAAAATTCCAAATGAACAGAATTTTGCTTCAATGCACATTTATAGATTTTGCCATCTGAGGATTTAACTTGACAACTGTTTAAAGAATCAAATAAGTTATCAATTTTTTTTACAAATTCTGCCGCGTTAATGGATTCTGAAGGTAGCATGTTGGCAAACGTAGTAAACGTTTCTATGGCAGCAGCCACAGAACGGCTAAGTTGAGCAGCAGCAACCTTCACCTTCATTTTCACATAGGAATCTTTGAAGTTAAAATGTTGTTTTAGTTTTGGTAAAGATTTAAAAGTTTTTTGCTGATCGATATCAAAAACAGACTGGATGTATTCAAATTTCGCAAATTTGTGAGGTTCAAATTGAATTTTGCATCTCAATAATGCATTACGCGTATTTTTTAAAAGGTGTGGTACATCAAAAATTGTAACAATCGGTAGATCGTTAACAAATAAATAATACGGGCTTTGTCTTGGATTTTTTTCTGAACATAATTTTGACAACGCTGATTGATTAACTGAACTTTGATCACAAACGGTAGCTATTATATGTAAACCAATCTCTTGAAGCTGACATATTATTTCTTTGATAAGTTGCATCAGATTGTTTGTTCCTATAGTATTTACTGTGAAATAATAAGCAATTACTTGTTTCCACTGCTTTCTTATACCTCGAACCAAAGACAAGGGCATGATTAGCTGATTTATTTGACCTGCCCAATGAACCTAAATCTTCAAAACCACTGATTATCTGCTTGTGTTGTTCATAGTGAAATCCTGCACTTAAGGACACTTCATCAAAAATTAAAGTGCAATAGCGATTTGCATCAACCATTTTTTCAACATGGGTTTTTAAGTAATCTAATAAACTTCTGTTTAGTCCAGTTTCAAATGGAATTTTAGACAACGAGCATTTCAAAGTTCTAGTAGAGGGTAAATGGAAATACTTTTGTAAATATTTATACAAGCGAGAACTTCTTTTATATAATGACAACCCGAATACTTTATCTTGCTCGATCTATCTACGAGCACTAGGCTTACTATTAACGTTTCGTAACTGAGAATTAATAAATTCTTTGGTTACGAAATTCAAATTCTCTTCAATAAATTGAAATTTACCAACCTTGTATAAATTTTCAAGTGTTTTTACATTATCCCTTTCAGTTCTCAATACATTTTGCAATTTTGAAAGTTTTGAACAAATATTTCTATGTAATTTGTACATCAAAGATTTTTTTGGGGTTAAACTTTTCTTTGAAAGGCCAATTTTGTGTAAAATTCCTCTGTGCGTCATACGGCCACGCCCCACGGATTACGTTGCACTCGGATGACCAACCAGCGTTACGCCACTCCGCGCGCCTGGCACAGAGGACTATAAATAGCTCCACACCGACCTTCGGTTCTTAGTACGACTTTCACTCTGATGATGCAAGCTGCAAGGTCTTGCGAAACGTTAGTGAATATGGATGCACAAACAGCAAAACGGCCAAATCTGCCTAACTATCCTTGTTCTCAAGATACTCAAACAACACGAGCCACCAGAGAGCATGGCCATCGCGCGGGTTTTTGCCCGACTTCACAAGGTGCAAGGCACATTAAGCCAGAAAATGCTGGGTATTTATATACAAATACTACGCGGTCTAAGCCGAAATTCTATGCTAAGGAGAGTAAAATTCCTTCTTCTAAAAATGAAAAACTTTTTTGTTTGCCTTTAAGGATTTCATTACCAGCATGGTTGCAATAATTGTGATCTTGAAGACGATTATCAGACATGCAATAAGGGTGTTCTTGCAAATTTTGAAAATCATTAGCATTGCTTTTTATTTCACTATTTTGTGAAGGAAACAAATTAACCGATACATCGAAACACGTACATACACTAGAAGAAGTCGAAGGCTGATCAAAACATGAGCATAACTCTATATTAGTTTCTACCACATTTGAAGGAGTAACGATTACTTCTTCTAATGCTTCAGAAGCTAAAGAACGCGGTTCAGCATTAACATTTAAACGTGCCTTTGTTTCGTTCACAAAATCATTCACGTTCAAAATGATCTTCACAAATTCTGAAGTGAGTCGCGGTTTCTTGAACATCTATTTTGCACACATTTTTCCATAATTGATAGTAATAGGGGTTTTTCGGAAATTTATAAAAATGCTTATTGATAGACTGACCTGTACAGTACGAATTCTTGCAGCCAGGAAATTTTGCAGGAGTACTTCTGTATCATGCCTCCCATCAGCACCAAGCCAATGAATAGGAGAAGAATAAACCAGCTAAGGACTTCCATTACTGAAAAAATAAAATATTTTAGTAGATGACGCAATATGACGAAATTAATTAGGATGTTTATTTGACTTCAAACAAACTAATATCAATTCAGGAGCACAATCAAAGCGATAGAATTTAAAATTAACAAATATTTTAACGAAATACGTAATACTTAGCTGTAAAATACGCAGAACACGACACTTAACCTCAAACCTCAACAAACCTGACAAGACAGGTGCGGGGTGGGCATGATTTAAGTAGGTGCTAGTTGAGTTTTTAAAACCGTATAGTAGCATAGAAAATGTTGAAAACGTATATGTGTTCCAAACTTCCCATTGCATCTGTCAAATTTGAAGGTTATTATCGAAGTGTCACTGAATGACAATCAAACAGTAATTTTATGAATTAAATTACGAAGTGACTTACTGTTCTCAATGCTGGCCTGATTTTAAATAGCTTTCCAATTTCTGGTTGGAATAGGTTACTCAATGCACATGTATAGCAACTATTTTACCTTGGCTATTTACAAACTCCAAGTCCTCTGTGCAAATGTTTAAAGAATGAATTTATTTTAAATGGTTTGTTAAATCTGTGTCTTGACGAAAGGAACAACAGCAACCTTCTTCTAAACATTTATAATTAATAATATTGAAATTGGGAGATAATCAGCTATATTAAAATACAAAAAAATTACTGTGTTTATGCTTTCCCTTTCTTAGTTTTTCGTAAACCAAGGAAAGGACAACAATCAGTAATAGACATTTACAATGCAGTTAAAATTTATTTTAAAAAATCTTGACAAACCGTAAGTAACGTTTCGCAGAAAATTTTCTGCTTCATCAGACTTATTAATTTTTAACAATATAAATGATAATAACATGTGCATATATTGCTGTGGTTATGATAGCTCCACGTTGGTCTTGCCATTTAATTTGCAAAGGTTACACTAGGTGCGGTGTCTAATTAATTTTCAAAGGTTACTAGTTGCGGGTCCCTAAAATTAATGCAATGTACTCGGCAATTTTAATAATAAAATTTATACAGATTTATAGATTTAGGCTGTTTAAGATCAAGTGGTTGTATTTTTATTTAGTCAAGTAAAATAGTATTTTGCCCTCTTTTATGTTTTATCGATCTGCAATTTCAATTTTTCTAAAAACGTTAGCTCGGTAGGCACTTGACTCAGTTCAAAAGGGTTAGGTTCCTGCTAATTTATTATTTTACTTTACGCTGTCGCGCCACTGTGTGCCCAAATTAATCCTCATACGCAGTCGCAATGTAAGTGCGGCTGTCAAAATTACAAAAATGGTTTGATTAGATTGCAGTAAGCGTTTTTGACTTGGAAAAATTCAAATTTATGAACAAACTACCAGGTATTTATGTGAATTCTAGTGTTTTAGCGCTTCTAATTGTCTTTAGTTCCAGCGATTAATTTGTTCTACTACACAGACGCGGCTTGGATTTGCAATTGTTATAACCTCCCTTAACCTCACAATTCTACTTGGATGAATAATTGGCAAAATGCGTTGGCTGGAGGCTTGGATATGCATGAATCTTATTCACAACGGTAATGTTTCTCTCGTACACAAATTTCTGCTTCCTCACAATCTTAATAAGCTTTTTACAGTACCTTAATTTTTTTTAGATGATACCGATCATTCTTCGGAAAGGGGGAGCCTAGCTTGAATCTTCTGTAAAAGTCGCTGTCCCCGGAGTTTCTGCAGCTGGCCGTTGTCCTACAGCTCCATGTGATGTGTCCCAGTAGTTGGCTCTGGTTCTGGATCCTTTATTCCGCTGCTATCGGTCTTCGTAAATTTGAAGTGTTTGCTACCGCAGCTTCGGAAGCTTCTTGCAGCAAATAATTTTTTTATTGGGAAAATGTTACCCACACTTTCACTGTCACTCTGCGATGTGCTCAACAGGTTGGTATACTTATTATTTTTATAAAATATTATTTAATAGGTAAAAACTTGGTTTAAATAAGAGCCCAAGCTGCATGTCAGAATTAATTTTTATTCAATTGTTAATTGTTTGCGTCCTTTTTAAACGCAAACGAATCTTATAACTATAAACAGGACATTGACTGAGTTCAAATGACTTACATATTATATTAAACATTCTTATAAATAATTAGATCTAAACAATTTACATTTCTAAAATTATTGTCCACATTTTATTAATTGTCACAGTGTCTTTGTGCCACTCCACTTTTTATTTAAGTGCGTTTCGTGTTCACTCACGTATTTACATTGACTAGTTTCTCGTTCACTTCCTTCATAATTGTTCTTTGGTTTCGCTGTCTTCCTTTCATTGTTTCCTGGCCTCATTTTGTGTCCAATTTTCCTCCAGTTTTATCAAGTCATGTTTGCTTCTTACAATTGCTAGATTACGCCTGCACTATTTGCTCTTCGCAATGATCTCATCTTTCCTGGCTAATACCCTTTTAGAATTGTTCACGAATTTTACTAACTAGTAAAATTGAAGTCGATGCTTTATCACCTGCACTTAGCAAACCTTTTTGTGATTATTTAATTTCGTTTGCCTATTCACTCAGCCTCACCTAATAATTAATTGATATGAAATTTGACTCTTAACTCAGTGAAAAGCAAGTTGTCTCCTTTGCCTTCCTTAATCAATTCATTTCTTTTTAACACAAGCATCCCTTTTTCAATGCATTTACGGAATGACATTTAACTTATCATTGCGGCTAGATAAAACATCCCTACTCTGTGCTTTAATTTAATTTTAATATTGAACTGCAATCAGAGCAAAGCCATAGGGCCTAATACCACTGCAATATATCTGTAAGTAAAGACACAACACTTTAGATTGGTGAATGAATAAGTAAAATCTCACATTTTTTTACCTGAAAACATATTTCTTATAAATTAGTTGCATATAAGGTTTGTTTTAAGTAAAATCAATCTAAAAATAACTTATAAGGTGGGCACACAATTTGATGTTTTGAACCAATTTTATTTCTGTAAAATGAAAACATTTTATTAGTAAAATTCTATAATGCTTGTAGAATATGAATTACTTACTTAATTTTGAATGTTAGTAGTTTCACATAATAATCTCATAAGAGCATTAATTCTTTCCGGAAATTGTTTTGAGTGCGTTCCAATAACGGCTACAGCCCCTACGTTCCACTTTAAATTGATAGATGACGGTTCGAATCATATCTCCTGGCTGAAGGCGTGACGCCTTATTAATTATAAACTATTTTTTCCATAAAAACAGTATTTGTAATTCTTTCCATTTCCTTTACAGAATGGTTTAAATTAAATCATTCTTCATCCTTCGCGGGAAGCCGCACCCACTGATCGTATAGGAATGACTACGGAACAACAATTTTGCAGAGAAACCTCTTGGCTTTTCGTTACGCAAAGCCAGTTAGCTGTCGGTCGACGTGGTGTTCGCCACCATCGCCCACAAGGAGCAGCACCTGCATGTGGATCGAATAAGTTTACCTGCAGGATTCGGCCACAACTGCCAAAGCCTGAGGGGGGTGAGTTTCGGGGATTTTTGCCGCCGTAAAAATAGTATAATAGTTATAAATAATAGCGACAATTGCTGCCTGTCAATAGCCCTTGTAGTCGCTATTGCGTGGCGCAAGAACGACGAAAACTTCGAACTCCTAAGAGAAGGTTGCCCCCCTATTAAAGAGCTCTCTATGGGTTTGTGTAACGGTGCAGGGGTCAATTTAACAAACGGTGCCGGCGGTACTTTGGAGCACGTTGCACAGTTTCAGGAGTATTTGACCGAATACACAATAGTCGTATATGTATAATCATAGGCTAAGTAAAACTGTGTATTATGAGGGACCAAGATCGGATGACAGGGGTGTTTTAAACTTGTTTTTCGAAAATAATCACTATAACGTCATCACCAGCTTAACAGGCGCCTCGCCACAAGCTATTTTGCGAACTATGTCTCACGCGTGCCGTCAACAAAAATCGATACAAAAACTGCCCATGCAAAAACTCCGCGTGGTCTCATGATGGACGTATTCTTATTAAACACAACGATATTATCAAAACGGTTAACTGTGCTAATGATATTGACAATTTATAGTCTCATAGTCGCTATTTTATGTATATAGCTTTTTGTTACTACCTGAGAAACTGTTTATTTTGATAAGTACACATAATCTTGGTATTAACTTGCAACACAAGCCCCAAGTTGCTTTGTTTAGATGTACATTTAATTTTAAGGATAATTGCAGATGTTTTTCTTTTTTATGTGGTCTAATTGTTGGGGCTATGGAGTTTAACTAAAGATTTCGATGAGATGAAAAACTGATGACATTTTGAGAATGAACGGACATGAAGTACCGCTGTCACTACAACCCAATTGAAACGGTATGGGGGTTTTGTAAGACTTATTCTAGTAAGCACATAAATTCTAGGTCACCATCTCAAGATCTTATTCAAAATTTATGACTATAGTCTTTGTCAAAATGGGCATCCGATATGTGGCGAAATTTCTGTGATAATTGTAAAAACCGTATTTCGGCTGACTGAACACAACTATGGGGAATCTTTCGTTTGAAAACATTCCTCCTTTTATTATTTCGCTTGCCGTATCTGGCTGGATCAAATTCAGACGATTCGGAAATACATTCTCTTCACGAAATGATGGAAGTGGAATGCGAGCATAAACATGATCTTGATTATTACACTCAACTGTCACATGACTGATATCATCCAATGAGTACCATGCATTTTTTGATTTCCTGATAAGTTCCCTAGAGAAACATATCAACCGATAAGCTCCCTAGTGCTAATTATCGACCCCGTAGATGGTGTCATAATTAGAAATAGAAATGCAAGAAACAAGCAATTTGAGTTGTGTGGCATTATTAGATCAATTTTAAATCATAATTCGTATGCGGATTTTATGTAATAATCTTCAAAATATAAACGCGGGCGACACACTTACATATAATTTTGCCCGTGCCAAGAGTAATCATGCTGGTTGCCCTTAGAAAACTGCCCTCGGGTAAACCCTCGGGACAGTTTTCATTGCAACCAGCACTCGACTCTTGGCGTGTGCAAAATTATCGGTAAGTATGTCTCGCCCTTGTTATATTACTATTGACGATTGCATACATCTGTCAAACGATATCATTTGACCAATGATCGAACTCGCTTTTTTAACTTTCTACCAATCAAAAACTACTGGCGTCGATAATTATTGATATATAACATGAAATATTTACCCGAGGTTTGTCACAAGGGGATGCCTTAGCATGTTTCATTTTCAGTAAAATGGAAAGAAGTAGTGCAGGATGATAATTTCTAAAATAGAGGACCTCTACTCTACAAATCAGAGCAAATACTGGAATATGTCGATAACGTGGACATGCTCATCAGAACTCTACCAAAACGTAAATAAGAGTTTACACGTTTCGCTGCTGCTGCAGAGAATATAGGACTACATATCAACAAGCGAAAAACCCAATGTAGTCCAGGCGCCGGCGCCAGAGACAAAATATCGACAAAAGATGTCATTAAAATCCAAGTTGATGAAATTTTGTACATAAGTAGTTTTTTGGTGGTACTTTAAGAAAAAAAAATGTTCTGCACTCGAGCGACTATGGAAGAAGTGGAAAATGCACGAAGAAAATCGGAAAATTGAAATTTCGCGAATATCTTGGAATAGAGTGAAAATTTGTAGATAGTATGTATAACCAAAATGCGAGACATGGCGGAAGTAGCTTGCGGGAGGTAGAGATCCTGTATATTAATAGCACAATTCTAAATTGTCACATATTTAAATACTGTGCAGAATATTAGTTTTTCAGGGCAATAGATGATAAAATTTCACCCGCTTGCGACGCTAATGAATTATTTGACACTGACAATTTACAATTGTCAGATTTGAAAGGTTTTATTTTCTTCTAATTGTTGAAATTGGTGCTAATTTATCTATTTTTTTTCTTTGGGGAGACGAGTACCACACATGATACTTCTTGCTGTAATTTGTGTTCGTTTTTATTTTTGTCATTTTTTTTTGTTGATTTTAAATGACTAGAACCCTAGATTGCGCACATTTAAATGTTCGTTCACTAATGAACAATTTTGCAGGTTTCACAGATCATTTATTAGAAAATTCTTACGATATACTGACTGTTACCGAAACCTGGCTATCTGATGACATTCCTGGCAATGCTGTATTGATAGAAGGCTACACGATAGTAAGAAATGATCGACCGACCCGGGCAGGTTATAGCATAATTGAAACAAATAAAGAAATTGAGCAGCTTTGGGTAAGTGTTCTTTTAAATAGCCGTAGGTATGCATTTGGAGTAGTTTACAACCCTTCAAGAAATAACTACATAAATTTTATTAATGCCTTAGAAATAAGCGTCTCTGAAATATGACCGATAACTCATGAATTTTTTTGTTTTGGGGACTTCAACATTGATTTTTTGAATACAGGAAGTTCTGCTACAGCCTATATCTCAGATTTTCTTGACACTTTCGGTCTCACGCAAGTAATAAAGGAGCCAACACGGGTTAAGGTGGGTATTCACCAGAGTTGCAAACTTGTTTGAAACAGTTTTAAACCGTGTTTGGAAAAACTATTTAGTTGGTGTGTACGCTGACTGTTTCAAACAAGTTTGGGTTTGCTAAAGTTCGCTCGAGGAGCGGTAAGATCAAAGAGAATGGGTTTCAGACAAGTTTGTAAACAGATTCTGTGTGTACGCTTTTTTCTGTAGATGTTTTCGATGTCACCATTTTCAGTTTAATTCTAGCTTTCGTCGAGAATGGATGATGAACGGAACGCGGTGTTGGCAGCAGCAAGTGTATATTGGTTTTTACAATTATGTGCGAAAAAGAAAAAGAAGCGCAATAAAAAACGGTGGTGGCAAACGTCTCTGTTTCAGGAACGTGCGCGTGCAGGTGGAAATCGATTACTAGCAAATTTAAACCGGGAAGACCCTTCACTTTTTTGTAATTTCACAAGGATGTCCGCAAGTGACTTCGAAAAACTCATTCAGATTATTGGACCATCAATTGCTAAACAGGACACTAACTATCAAAAAGCTGTAACTGTACAAGAAAGATTAGCTGTTACACTACGATATTTGGCAACAGGAGACTCATTTACGAGCCTCATGTATCTCTTCAAAATATCTAAACAATTAATTGGAGCGATAGTAATGGACGTTTGTGAAGCCATCATCGCAGAACTGAAAGATTATGTTAAGGCAAGTACATTTTTAAATTATGACTATTGAAACTTATTACAGTGTATGCGTAAAAATAAGAAATTCTCATTAACTTATTATTATATATATATATATATATGTGTGTAAGGTTAGGTAAGATTCTGCAGTGTGTATTGAGAACCATAGTCTTCAGAAGGCTCCTGCGAGAGTATGTGGTCTACCTGAGCCTGGTTGAACATTAGGCATGACTGTTGATTATTGAATGATGGTGGAGAAGGTATAGAATATGGGTTGAGGAACGCGATGTTTCTGTACGTGAATGGAATCCTAGATTTCGTCCTAGAATTTGCATTTCTGATTCGTGGAGGACACAGTTTAGGCGATGTTGGGTTTGTGCCCTTGCCATCGGATCCATTCTTTTTAATTTCAGTGCAAATTCTTGCCCATATAGATCATACTCATCTTTACGCGCAGTCTGTGTGACATTAGCAGCCAAATCCTTCATTATTAAATACGCGTCATTTATTTGACCGTCCACCACCGTTTTTCTCTTCTTATCGCTGGCTTGGGTTGATGTGGTTGGTGTTTTATTATTCGGACGTTTAATTACTGTGGCAATATTGACACTTTCATTGTTATTATAATCATCGTTGGTTGTTCCTTATGGCTCCTCACTCTCATCCATTGTACTCAATTCAACATCATCAACATCTGATGTAGGGTGCTCCGACTGGTATTCTTCCTTTCAAACAAAATAAAATATGTAATTAATAAAAATTATAACACTGTTTCTAATTGTTTGAAACTACTCGTGATTTTAATTTTGTCTGATTGTTTTAGTTGCCATGTTGCGAGAAGGAATGGTTAGAAGTAGAGGAGGGATTTAGAAATTTATGGAATTTTCCACATTGCGTCGGTGCAATCGACGGGAAACATATAATACTCCAAGCTCCAATTCACAGTGGATCAGAGTTTTACAATTACAAAGGTAGTTTTAGTGTTGTGCTGATGTCAGTTGTAGATGCCGAATACAATTTTATATTTGCAAACGTCGGAAGTCAAGGCAGAATTTCTGATGGTGGTGTATTTGATAGCAGTATAATGGAAAAAATCTGAAAAATATCGATTTGAACTTGCCACCACGGTCACGTCTTCCTGGACAGGAGGTGGAAACATCCTACGTGTTTGTAGCAGATGATGCTTTCCCACTTCATGAAAATTTAATGAATCCATTTCCGGGTACTCAAGAACAAGGATCTTCAAAGAGGATCTACAATTACCGTTTGAGTAGAGCCAGAAGGATAGTAGAGAATGCGTTCGGCATTTTGGCGGCTGTCTTTCGCGTCCTAAGGAAACCAATGTTAATACAACCACACAAGGCAACAATAGTAACTCTTGCTTGTGTTTATCTTCACAACTTTTTACGCCGCAGTGCAACATCAAAAAACATCTACACTCCAGATGGTACTTTTGACTCGGAAAATGAAAATACTGGGGACATAGCAGTAGGTTCTTGGAGAACAGGATCCCCAAATATGTCGTCATTCCAAATTCTGCGGAAAACGGGTCGAAAATCAAGTAATACAAGCCAATCGACTAGACAAAGGTTTGCTGACTATTTCATTTCCGAAGAAGGAAAAGTACCGTGGCAAACTATGTATGTTTATAATAACTGGCGATCGAAAAATTTTCTAATTAAATAAATTCTAGTTGTCAAACAAATTATTTACAGATATGTAGGATTATGTGCCTACCTCTACTCCAGCGGTTTTTGTTTCAGCGACAGTGTAGCGGTCTTCCAGGAACAATAGCATTTTGTATCCAAACCACACCTTTCTTTCTATTTCATCAGCTCCTGCGCCGGATTTCTTCATGGCCATTATCTTCTTACGAGTACGTCGAAATTGCATGATTATCACATTTATTTTGCGTTCTACTTCTATTACTGAGATGTTCATTATATCGCTTATTTTCTTTAATGCGTCGTGTTTCCTGTTACGATTCTGGTAATCTTTATGTTTTGTGTTCCACAATACAGGATGTTCTTTGTATAACTGAGATAATTGCTCTATCTTTTCCTCTGTCCAAGATTCCATGTCCAATGTTTAAAACAAAACGCACTGTATTTTAAATAATTATACTACGTTGAAAAAGAGCGAATTTTGGATGTGATCTACATCTGTCAACGAACCTGAGCGAACTAAAGACGCAACAGGTTTGCAAACCGGTTTT
Source organism: Agriotes lineatus (assembly GCA_940337035.1). Lineage (NCBI taxonomy): Eukaryota > Metazoa > Arthropoda > Insecta > Coleoptera > Elateridae > Agriotes > Agriotes lineatus. The sequence continues at coordinate 12,778 of CALNHX010010934.1, forward strand.
AAACAAGTCGATGTGTACAGTAATACCTAGTTTTAAACATTGGAGTTCGGAAGTGGTTTAGAACTGGTTTCAAACAAGTTGCAAACATCCATTTTTGGTGAATATCCACCTTTACGCGAACAACATCTACGCTTATAGATTATATTATAACTTTAAATGAAAACGTTATTAGAAATTCTTCTGTTCTTTGGGTCCATGAGATGTTTGATCATTTGCTTGTGCCCTGTATTATAAATGTATTATTTTCAAAACCGCCACCCATGTTTCGCACTTACAGATGTTTCAAACATTTCAATTATCATCAATTTGATTCAGATTTCAGTTCTATACCTTGGAATAATATTTATGATTGTAATAATATAGACGATAAAGTTAATTTGTTCAACGACAATCTTTTAACGCTGTTAAATATACATGCACCTATGATTACGTCTAAAATAAGCAAACCGTATGCTCCATGGCTAACAGCTACTGTAAAAAATATGATGCGCACGCGTGATCAAGCCCTATGCCGTTATAAAAGAACAAAAAACCCTGATCATTTCACTTATTACAAACAATTAAGAAATCAAGTAGTAGCGGCAGTACGGCGTGAAAAAAAAGTTATTGTGAATCACAATTCAAAGGAAATCCCAAATCGTTTTGGAAAAATCTCAGTATGGTAAAGATATCAAAAAAATCTCACTCCTGAATTGCCTTCTAATCTTATAGATTGCAATAAGTTAAACAATTACTTTATAGATATGGCACCTAATTTAAATGTAAATAACAACTTAATTGAATTTTACAGAAACAATATCAAAGATACGGTCTCTAGCTATCTAAGCTTTGAAATGGTGGATGAAATAGAAATATTGAAAATTATTAGTGCTATAAAATCGAATGCTGTTGGTGTTGATGGCTTGAATGCACATATCATTAAATTGTGTGTTCCGTTTCTTCTGCCAATCATAACGCACCTCGTCAATTTCTGCCTATCAACTCGCTTTTCCCGAAATACTGGAAACATGCCCTCGTTGTACCTTTACTAAAAATTAATAATCCAAAAGGTGCTAAAGATCTAAGGCCAATAAGCATCGTACCTACGCTATCTAAGGTAATTGAAAGAGTCATGGAAAGGCAGTTGCGAGTGCATGTCACCAAAAATAGTGTAATACCAGTTACTCAGTCCGGCTTTAAAGAAGGCCACAGCTGCACCACTGCACTGTTAAACATAACAGACGATTTAATCATGGAAACTGATCGTGGGAACTTGTCAATACTTGTACTGTTAGATTATTCCAAAGCGTTTGATACGATCAATCGAGAAATCTTAATATCAATGTGTCATTATATAGGATTAAGTCCACCTGCAATAAATCTATTATCCAGTTACATGTCTGATCGATGTCAAGCTGTCATAGTAAATGGTATTACATCATCATTTCGAAAAACCGAAACAGGCGTTCCGCAGGGAGCCATTTTAGCACCGCTCTTATTCAATATTTACATAAGTACATTTCCTACAGTTTTGCATTCGTGTAAAAGCCATTTTTATGCGGACGATTCGCAAATTTATCTGTCTTTTGAGCCTGATCAGATATTGCTTGCGTGTGAGCTGATAAACAGGGATTTGCAACGGCTATTCGACATTTCTAGGCAACACTCTCTTAAGCTTAATGCTAATAAATCCACGGTGATGTTATTTGGCAAACGGAAAGATGTTGGTAATGCCATAAATTTCATAGATGTAAAAATAGAAGGTAATCGAGTACCTGTTGCCGAGTCTGCGAGAAATCTGGGACTTGTGCTTGACGGAGCTTTTCGCTTCAAGAAACATGTGTCACAGTGTTTGCAAAGTGCTTACAATAATCTAAGACTAATTTTTCATAATCGACATGTTCTGAGTCAAAAAATTAGAATAACACTTTGTAATAGTATGGTTCTATCTAAAGTAGATTTTTGCGATTCGGTATATGGTCCATGTTTAGACACACAAGATATTTACAGAATACAAAAGCTCCAGAATGCATGTCTGCGATTAATTTTTGGTATAAGAAAATATGAAAGAATTTCATATAAATTAAAGGAAACCAAATGGTTAAATATGTGTAACAGACGCTTTCTCCATGCTGCTTGTCTTTATCATAAAATTTTCCTTTTTAAATCATCTCCATATTTATATAACAAAATAACTTTTCGTACCGATGTTCACAACTTAAATTTGAGGTCTAGAGGTAATGTCACTATTCCTTTGCATAATTCTGAATAGGTAAACGGAGTTTTTCATATCGAATTGCCAAATTATACAACGACTTGCCTTTAGACCTCAAACAACGCTCTTTACCACGGTTTCGGTACCAGCTAAAATCGATGCTACTCGGAAAGCAAAATGCTCAGTACCCTAGAACATATTTACTTGTTGGTGAATAGTCATTTATGTAGTTATGATTTATTGTTATTGTTATTGTTTTTTTTTACACTAGGGTTAGGTGTCAGAGCAGTCCACAACTTTCGTTGTGTACTGAACCTCGCCCTAAAATATACAAATATTGTTTTTTAATTTTTTTTTTTACAAATAAAGGCAATTTATTATTATTATTATTATTATTATTATTATATGTCCCTGTTGCCATAATAGCCCGCCCTGCGCTAAAATAACAACATGGTTGCCTGTAACATTTGCAGCAGGGATTTTAGAGGCCAGGACTGCTTTAACCGTCATATTTTAAAGCAAGTGTGCCAACAATAGGTGCGGCTACAAATACTGCTACAAGTGTAAAAGTGGATAGCCCATTCGGCACTTCTGTTATATGGTAAAGAACCTCACCCATAGCATGCGCTCGTACGATGGCCATTTCATTTTAAAAGATCAAGCAAAATGGGACCCACAAATATTCTCCACGGGCACAAAAATCATGTCTCTAACCTGCAACAATATACATTTTTTAGACACGTTAAATTTCATGCCCATGCCGCTTACCAAACTGCCGAGGACATTTAGTCCAGAAAATAGTGTGCACCCGCTCAAGCACAATGTTGCAACTATAGGTAGCGCCTGCATGTTAGTTTATAGGCGTAATTTTTGTATTCATAGAACTAGGACTCCTACCCCGTGGAGGTTATAGGTTGGTCGATCAGCAGTCGGCTGTAGCCATTAAATGATTTTGATGGGTTGGATATAGTGAGGGTGTGCGGCCGCAACACGTGGGGCTGGGAGAGAAGTTAGATTGCCTCAGGGAATTCTTGTTGACGGTTTCTGTCGTGAAACGAACACTGTGTATCAATGTTTTCAAGACCAAACAAAGCCTCTTAGCGAAAAAAATAAACACGACATAATGTTCGCCCGCCGTGAGAAGACAGCTGTATCAGCAAGAATTCGCCGGCTAGAGTATAACCTGATGCGCGACTGTTATTTTACAAACTATGTAAAGCGCAATCACGACGCCGCTGCGTTTATAGAGCAAAACATCGACATTGTTAAATACACGCCCCGCAATCCTCGCGACAGCTTTTTCGGAGGGCGCACAAATGCTGTGAAATTGTACCACAGGGCTGCAACCCACGAGGAAATATGCTATTACGACGCTATACCCCTACGTTAACCAATATTGTAAATACCCCATAGGTCACCCTAAATTACAAGTCTGTATCAACGAGTTCCGAAGCGTCGACTTGACCACCGTCGAAGGTCTTCTTAAATGCTGCATTCTTCCCCCCTCGAACCTGTACCACCCTGTGTTACCTTTTAGGCTGCACGGCAAATTAATGTTTGTCTTGTGTAAAAGGTGTGCGGAAACATTTAATCAGGCGGCTTGCGTTCATACACCAGACGAGCGCCAATTTATAGGCACGTATGTGGGTGATCAGCTACGCAAGGCAATAGAGTTGGGATACTCTATCGTCGTGGTGTATGAAATTTGGGAATATGAGACCACGAAATACGACCGCGACGTTAAAGCAGGGGGCCTTTTTCAAGCTACGTGAATAATTTTTTAAAAGTTAAGCAGGAGAGTAGCGGGTTTCCGGCATGGTGTGTAGATGCCGAATCAGAGGCCGTTATAACCAAAATTATTACGAGAAAGAGGGGATTCGTTTAAACAACAGTGAAATTTGTGTAAACCCCGGTCGGCGAAGTTGTGTCTGAATTTTTAGTGGGGCAAATTCGGCCAAAAGGAAAATCTGACAAAGACTTCTGTTATTTCAGATGAATTCGATTTCTTCCGTTTAATGACTGACCCTTCAAAGGAGGTCCGTTCGTTTGTGCACATCAATGACGACGTCATAGTTGTGCAATGATCACACAACGAGGAAGGTCTTGAGCCCCTAAGCACAGTGAATGTAGCGATTGCCACGTACACAACAGCCGACGCAAGATTAGTTTGTATAGTTTTTTAGAGAAGCTAGGAAAGCGAATTTTGTATTTCGATACCGACTCGATTTTGTCTTCAGTAGATTTTGTAGGCTACATAACCGACGAAATTGCAGAATACGGTCCCGGTAGTAATATAACAGAGTTCGTTAGTGGCTGCCGTAAACACTACGCGTATAAACTCTTTTCCACAAACAATTGTACTTGTCAATTTTTTTTTAAATAGTTAACCTAATTTTGGTTTCTGCGTAAGTTTCCTTCTAACCGTTTATTGATGTTGTGTATTTTTACGCGCGTTTAGTCTAAATTTAATAATTGTATCCTTTGGGTTATTATTTCATAATTTTTAGATTTAAGTCATTTTAGAAGCTAGCCACGACTGTTGTAAACACACATTTTTTATTAAATAATTGTACTTGTCACATTTTTTAGAAAAAGTAGTTAATCTAATTTTTGATTTCTGCGTATGCTTCCTTGTAACTGTTTATTTGATTGTGTGTATTTTTTACGTGCGTTTAGTCTTTACATTTAATAATGTCTCGTTGGGAGGGGGGCTGTTATTTCATAATTTTTTGATTTAAGGAATTTTTAGAAACTAGACACGACTGTTGTGAACAAATTTTTATTAAATATTGTACTTGTAGTAACTTTGCATTGTGTAATATTAATAACAATATATATAGTTTCTAATATAAAATATTGGTTTTTTATTTTAACCCAAAACAAACCGGGTTTATCAGGATGAAGTATTGTTCATAGAGGGTTTTTGCAAAATAAAGCTAAAATCTTGCAGTAATTTTGGATTATAAACTAGTTTTTTTAGTTTTGTCGTATAAATTTAAAATGATAACCGGTTGGGTGTCTACAAAATGAATCGAAATATTCGCCGTAGCCATATTGGTGTATATACACAGGACTCTAATGTTCACCAGGCCTGTTTGACAGATCTGTATTAACAATAACGGCAGCAGGTCTTGATATTCTTGCAGGTAGCTGATCACAGGTAGAAACATGTCGTTTCACAGTCGACGGACTCTGCATTGTTTGCAACACTCCGAATTTCCAGTGTATTCATCACGCCACCAGTTTGACAGAATTAGTATGTTTTCCAATGCACACACAGGCGCGCATGGTGGAGACAACGCACGGCACCAGTCCTTGTCTTCAAAATCTTCAAACATGGCCACTAATTCTTCCAAATTTATAACGGTTTTATTCAGAAAACTTAGAAACTCCTTTTCTTGACCTTTGACGTAACTATCAAAGGTTTTGAGAATTCTTGCAAGTTCTGATTGAAATTCTTCAAAATGTACAGAACCTGAGCTCCAAGCTAGCCTGTGATATTTATTCTCCAAATACTTCACTTTTTTAACGATATAAGGGAGTTTTACATAATTTTCAGGGGGTTTTAAAATAAAAATTCCTATCTGATTCCCGTCTGCAGAGATGACTGCCACTTCTTTCGGAATGAACTGTTTATTTTCACCTCAGAAGCCTTGCAGGTCTAGAAATGCTGCTGCGTCCATACCGGCCTAATGTTTGAGAATAACTAAATTTTAAAAAACTGGTTGTTGTGCTTTAACTACTGAAATGTACAACCACATTTCAGTGTTTGTCAATGTCTACAACGTTGTCGAATTCTGCATAAACCAAACAATCAATTGTTTCTATTAGCGACTTGCCAAAACCATCTTGCAAGCGTAAATAATCATTTTTCAGGGGAATCCATTGTGTGGTGGCGTTTGCAGCCAAATCAGGAGTTAAATCAAAAGAAAACAGACAAAACCCGCGAGGGTAATCTTCACGTTTTATTGCATTACCATGATAAAATTAATCCCTGTCCCCCAACAATGCAGCATAGATTTATCTATCTTCTTCTTATCGTGCCCTATCCGGTTCGGACGTTGGCGATCAACATGACAATTTTGACTCTATCGGTGGCTTTTCTAAATAGTTCTATGGAAGTTTGACCGAACCATTTTCTCAAGTTGTACAACCATGAATGTCTTCTCCTGCCTGGCGCTCTTCTTCCCTCTACCTTGCCCTGCAGTATCAATTGCAATATGTGGTATTTATCGTTCCTCATAACATGACCAAAATATAGGAGCTTTCTCCGTTTAATTGTGATTATAACCTCCTTATCTTTGCGCATTCTTCTCAGTACCTCTTCGTTGGTAACGTGGTCCGTCCATGATATGCGAAGAATGCGGCGATAAACCCACATCTCGAACGCCTCCAGTTTTTTCAATAACGCTTCAGTGAGAGTCCATGCTTCGAGCCCATAATATAAGATCGCAAAGACATAGCAGTGTAGCATTCGAATTTTTAGAGGCATACTCAGATCTCTGCATACAAACAATTTTCTCATTTTTATAAATGTTGCTCGTGCTTTTTCTATACGACTGCGAATCTCTACAGCTTGTCCCCAGTTTTCGTTTACTAGGGTACCCAGGTAGGTATACTTCTCAACACGTTCAATGGGTTTACTGTCTAGCGTAATTATGGTAGGTGGTGGGGCATTTTTGCTGACGATCATATATTTCGTTTTTGTCGCATTCAAATTTAAGCCATACTCCTTACTAACGTGATTGATGTTATGCGCTAGGGTTTGCAATTCTTCGATACTACTTGCAATTATGACGGTGTCATCGGCAAATCTTACATTGTTGATTATTTTGCCATTTATTTTTACACCACCTTCGACATGTTCCAGCGCCTCTTGAAAAATTTTCCCAGAGTAAATGTTGAACAATGTAGGCGAAAGTACGCATCCCTGGCGTACCCCCTTCTGGATGTCGATAGCATCAGTTAAACTGCCTTGAATTTTGACCTTCGCTGTTTGTCTCCAATATAGATTCGCTATTATCCTAAGATTTATCTATGGCCCTCTACAACTTCTAGACTGTTTCTCCTATCTTTTCCACTTTTAAAAATCACTGTCGAGGAAAGGTCATCAAAGTCAAGGGGTGTAGGATCGACATCATCTTCTTCTATTTCGACTTCACTGAGGTCTTCGAATGATCTCTTCCTTCTTAAGTTGAAATTAAATGAATCTGCAGTTGCATTTGAGTACTTTTGTATATCGTCCTTAATTTTGTCTCCAAGTGATTTCTTTGAGTCTGCTATACACAATTCCAATGAATTCTCTATTCCTTCTAGATTACAGAGATGTGTGGCATATCGCCCTATCATTATACCCACAAGCATAGAAAGGAGAAATAATATTAACCATAGCGTTGAGAGGAAGATTATAGACTTATACGTATTACTCGATCGTACTTGGATGGGAAGAATCCTTACATCTCTTCTTTCCTCAGAATTCATAATCAGTAATTTTTTATTTTCTGGTGTTCTAAGTTCTATTGTATCAGAGGGTACGTTTTCTTCGAACCGATTTCCTCTTTGCATTAGAAATGATAGACTGAGCAGCTAAAAGGATTTAGTGAGAATTTATTATCTTTTTAGTATCCCCATACTTCTGCATACTATAACGCATGCAGAAGATTTGCTGACTCCTAAAAAATCGCCAATTGCGAAAAGCATTGTGCCAACGGCATAAAATCGCAGTGCTAGAAGCAGTTTTGTTATAGGAGATATGGAACGATTTTACAAAAAATATGAGAAAATGTAGGTTCTTTCTATAAAGATAAATTAAACCTTTCGCTATATGTTTTTGCTCTTCTAGGTCTTGCAATATAATTTATTATCTCCTCGTCATTATCTGATTCAAACATACGCACATTAAACTCCGCCATCATAAACAACAATAATATTGCCAATTGAAAATTAAAATCAGGTACAATTGAGGTTAGAATATGCAGCAGTTGATCACTTATTCCACAGTTAGCGTAGTGTACGCCCCTACAACGGCCGGATAAGTTAGTCCTCATTTTGTGCCAAGAATAGCTTATTCCTTATTTATCCTGTACTTGTAGAGCAAGGTTCTTCATCTTATACCAGGAATAACTCTATTCGCGGTATAAATTTGCATTGTAAAACCGGCCCTTAGTGTGGGCTAATAGTATGGAAGGGTTTTTCTTGAAACTAGACTGGCATCATTAATTTTCACTTTGAATGTAGATCCCTCGGCGGCCACTAAATTGGGAGAATCTCGAGAGCAGATAAATTTCACTTTCATTTCAACTCCATTGATAAGAAATTTTTCTTGGTTAAATAATTGGGAATGCACGTGCCCCATCATTTCAACCTGTTGCTTGCACCCGTAAAAAATTGTCGTTTTACAAAGCCATCATTACCAGTGGTAGTGGCGTCCATTTGACCAGCCGTATCGGTGTACCATAATGGAAGATTTAGCACCACCGCCGTAGTTCAGCAAAGTCTCGATGTAAGAAGGATATGCATATGTATTATTTGGTGGACTTACTAATTTTTGATTCAAATAAACCTCAACTTGATTAACATGAAATGCATCCAATTATTAACAGGGCCCACATATTTGTCAGTGAAGTGCGTATCATCCTGCTTAACAATTTTAGCTGTGATATATAACATTGCATGGCTTAAATCGATGTAGTCGTTACCAATTCCAGGGACGATAAATTCTATTGGTGCGTCGTCATTAAGCTAGGAAAGAGGTTTGTAAAAACTCCACTGTCCATTTTCAATACCCGTCTGGGTTGCTGGTAAAGCGAACAAATCTAATTCAGATTTGACACACAGGATTGTGAATGCAGAAACGCCATTGTCGAAAAACTAATTCTTGGTGAAAATATAGTGCGGGAGAACTTTTTTGGCTTCTTCTTTACAATTTTTCTTGTAGGCTGATTGGAATGCAGCACGCGCTGCCTTTTCTATCCTGAGCCATCGATTCGGCTATCTACTTTTGGGTTGACTTTACGTTTAAGGTTTTTTCCTGCTTCCTGTATCCGGCCGCGAAACGCTTCTTTTACTGGTCGATTTTCAGCAATATCGCCCAAAATGTTGGCGCCTGTCCTTAAGGCTTCTTTCACAACTCACACTCGTGCCAGTTTTAAAAGAGGTACAATACTACGAAATATTCCACCGAGAAAACGGCCAAACCAGTGTCCCTTTTGATATGGCAAGCTCCTGTAAATCCCACCAATTCCATGCTCGGCTTGATCGGTGTAGTATTTTTGGGCTGCTACTGTATTCTCTTAATCTGTGGTTTTAAACTCAACATTCCAAACTCGAATGGCATCACGGCCCCTGTCTCTGTTCTTATATTGACTTCAAGATTTTCAAATTCCCTCTTCATAACATTCATAGAATGAGTTGGAGAAAATATAGCGTTTTAATAGCAGCCGTAATTATAATTATCAGCGGTCACATTAACAATACATAGAAGCGGGGCCATGGCATCTCCCACCATCTGCGGCTCCACGATATCTCAGTAAATAAACATTTTCTATGGTAAACCAACCCAAATATTCGTCGGGTGGTTGGGTACAGGATTTGCAGCTATATGTATATCTTGTTTATAGCCAAGCTGTAATGCAAGGCGTTGCGAAAATTCTAACATCGTCAATGAACCGTCTTAAATTCAATCGACAAGAGTTTTGTTACGGTGTTGTATTGTACAATTTTTTATTTGCGGCAATACATACGTTGGGTAACCTGATCTTTATGATGATTTAATAGTCCATTTACCCAGTCAAGGCCTGGTTTGTTATTATGTGTATTTGGGAGAGTTTTCCCTTTACCATCCGCATAATATTTGGCAATCCACTGCACATCAGCCTTGTTAATCGATATCCCCAGTCTGCAGAAGTTGATGCAGCGTTTATCAAGGATAGTTCTACGTTTTTTGTATATAGAGTAGGATGACCTGTACTGAAACCATGCCTGCCGTTATATTTTTATAAGTTGTTCCATAGGGTATTTTATAATTTCTTGAAGCTTTCCTCATTGACCACCTATCATCGACGATTTTCTGTAGTGCTTCCTCCATCGTATTACGAGGCATTCTATAAAGTACTATGTCCAACCCTGTAATGAAAATATAGCAATACTGTAAAACGTCGATAAGTTAACACAATAATTAGGTAGTAATTTGGAGAATTTCGTAGTAGTGATCAGTTGTACACATTAAAATTATGATCAAAGTTAACCAATACATGTGATCAAATTTGTACGTTACAGGCGATCAAAGTTGCACTTCGGTTTAAATCTGATATTGTGTAGTTACCCAAAATGATGCGATTGTAAGGTTAGATATTTGTACTACATTGACTACCAAAGCCCCACGTCGTAATTATATCGCCACTTGCCTAGAGCATATAAATTTTGTTATTGTTAATTTGACACAATACACTGAAAAATGCCTAGTTCTGAAGCTTCGTTTTATAAACACACCGGTGAACACAACCATAACGCAACTAACGCTCTTGCAGCATGGCCATTACATAGCCAGCACTTCAAAAATTACTGTCAAGACGCGGGAATTTAAAAAAATAATAATTAACATGCTTTCGATCAATGCTGGACTCGATTATCAAAGTAACCCCAGATTACGGTACGTTGGCATTGTTTTCTTCAGACGGCGCCATCTTAGTGGAGGAATGATAGCGGCCGTTACAAGAAATCATCAAATTTTGTAAGACGTTCAAGTACCTGTACGAATTAGCGTGAGTAAAATAATGCCACATACGTGTTTTTAATGGTCTATTGAAGCGTTCGGCGACTGCAGCCTTATCGTCGGGATGTTGCGTTACATAAAAGTTGGTTTCGTCGTGCTTGAAACATTTCTGCACAGCTCTAGCAACAAATTGTTTTCCTTTATCAGTTTGTAGATCTAATGGCGTGTTATTAGCTTCGGTAAATATTTCGCGAAACGCCTTTATTACTGCTTCAGAAGTTTTAAATTTAAGTGGTCGGGCCCATACCATTTTACTAAACACTTCAATTACTGTGAGAATAAAATTATGCAAGTCGAGTACGAACGGTGAATCGGTGCGGACGCCTTGCATGCGCTCCGATAACAGTGCGATACGATTGACCTTAACGCTTATCATAGCAAGCAGTAAGTTATCTTAAATTACTTATTCCTCTTAAAAATCATTAACAATTGCCAACCATGACTTAAAAATGGATTATCAATTGCAAAATAAACGCAAATGTGACAAACTATCACCGCCCATCAACGAGGTGCAGAAACGGTACGCATGGACCACCCAAGATCTTTTAACAAGCAACAGATACTATCTACCACAACAGCTGGAAACAGCCGTAGCACCCACAATTTCTTCGGATAACGATCGCCCGCAAGAAAAACAGTCACAAGATAAGCATTCACAAGAAAAACAATCACAAGAAAACCAATCAAACACAGAACAAGTTAAAGTACCACCAATATATCTGCATAATGCAGTTAACCATAAAGCCTTGATCGAAGACATACAAAAACTTTCTACCGGACCATTCACCACATCTTACAATACAACTACACTCCGTATTAACTTGTAAAAAAACGAAGACTATCGAAAACTAACACAATACTTCACCACAAACGGGATACAGTACCATACTTACCAAAACCCAAATGACAAACCGATATCAGTGGTTATCAAGAATGTTCCACTTTCCCTCACCGACCAGGAAATAAAGGAAGAACTAACTAAATCCCTGCCAATAATAAAAGTAACCCGATTATATACTAAAGACAAAAAAACCACTGCCAGTTTGTAACGTTTCACTCTAAATTAAGCGCGTTCAAAATTAATTTAAAATTAATAGTGCTTAATTTTCGTCTAGGCCAACAATGAACGTTACAACAATGGGAATTTTTCAAAGCGCTCGAACTCGGAGGATCACCGCGAACCCCACTATCGGCGCAAACGAAACGAACGCGCACGTTGATACGAGAGGAGGGAACGCGATAAGCTATAAAACCAAATCGCGCAGCGAGCTCGAGGAGATTATCATCCCGACGGCGAAGACTCCACTTCTCGAGACCGATCCTCGGGATCCCGCCGAGGACGGCCTCGTGCCGGCCCCGCTAAACCGACCTAAATTAACCAGGGCCTTCAGCCAAATTCATACCAGAAACCGACCTGAAGAATTCAAAATATTAACTCGATCTCCCCCAGGTACCTGCCTACATAAACGTATTTCTGGACTCGGACTGCGTTTATTAGGATTTATTTCTAAATTGAAAACAATAAGACTATTTCGCACCAATCTGGAATCGGATGGTGCATGTTTTATTCTTATAATTCCGTAAGGTTTGTCACGAGCGTTCGCACACGAATTAAGATTATATTTGGTTATCGAAATAACTTATTTTCGTGGGCGAGCGATCCAGGCAATCTCACAGAATGAATAAAATACAATCGAACTCGGTCGGCTGGAATATCGGCGAGTTTCAATTGAGTTTATTCCGTAAGAATAAAGCTAACATTCAGATATAACAGCGACGAACATTGAAGTAACAATAACTCAAATCTAGTAAAGTCACTAAACACCTGTCAGCATACAGTTAAATTTGCATATACTTCAAAGTACTTTAGAGCAAATTTCGTTGGCATTAAATATTTGCAAATTGTAGAGTCAGTTCACATTTCATGTGGAAGATAGTAAACAGTTGTACAAATTCGATACTTACCCTGTGATAGCATATGTTATAGCGGCCTTCACACGCGCCGTTTTATAAGATAACCTCGAGAGGAATTTTGATCCACGGTCAAAGGTCGACTGCACTCTAAACATATCACAAGGAGTTACACGTGTACAGATGTGTACTTAATTTAAGCAAATTATAATTCCGAACCAGTCACTTCATAATTAAACGAAAGCAGAATCTTCCTTTTGTTTACACCGCAACTCATTGACACATTTAATTTTTATTTTGTTTTCCAGTTGTACCAACTTGATCCCGCAGGCCTTATACTTTGAAGCCCACGGGCATACATCGATGCACGCAAGGTGGCCTACCGTCTCCGAAAACCAGGACGAAAAATCAAATATAATTAAACTGTAAATTTATATAACAAACGCATTCATTTTATTTAAGTATGTACAGTAGTAGGGAATAAATGTATATAGTAGTCAAACCTGTTTCTTTAAGTCCGTCAGAGTAATAGCCAACTGAACCCTCACCCATACTAGAGCTACCAATCTTAAAAAGGGCATATTTGTTAATGCTACAGGGGCACTTTCCAAATTGATTATAAACCTGAAATTAATACGAAGCCTCCGTTAGCGTTGCAAAATGGCGCCCGAGCAGGGACCGAACTCTGACTGATTTAAAGAAAGTTTTCAGAAACCAGCCCAGTTTAGAACTAAAGCCGACACCCAGATATAATTACAAGTTTAAATATTATGGTAATTATACTAGCCGCAGCTTGTCTTCTCCGTGGCGCCCGAGCATCTAGAAATAGTAGAATATTAGGTTGTGTAAACGTAAGTTTCATATTCTAACGATATGTACAAACCCTGTTACAGCCTAGCTAGCCAGAAATTTACCAGAGCCCAGAGATGTCACTGGTAGTCCAGGCCATCCCGAGGAATCCGAGATCCCAATATCCTTGTCCGGATAGATCTTCCGAAATTCCGTCCCCGCGTACTAGTCCGGAAATGCCAGATACCGCGTACCATTCCAGTCCGCCGAAGTATCTGTCCGCGTAGAACCGCCCGCAAACACCGGATGTACCTGTAAGATGCATATAAAAGAGTATGTATGACCTGCCGCCCTGAATAGTATGAATGCTTACCCCTGACGCGCTCTCTTCTGAAGCGGACTCCTCGCTACCGTAAACCCGGAGATTAGCAGGAGATTGTAGACTCATCGTCGAAGCTTGAAGGAGAAAATGTGGAAAGTTGAACTTCCTGTACCAGCACCTGTAAAGCGAACCCCGTGCGCCTGTTTCCGGAAGATTGCATGCCCTTCCGTGGCCTCTGCACCAGTTCCCGAATGCTTTGCATGCCCTCCCGTGGCCTCTGCACTAGCTCCAGAATGCTTGAAGGTTTGCATGCCAATCCCGTGGCCTCTGCACTAGCTCCAGAACATTTAAATGTTTGCACGCCCCTTCCGTGGCCTGTTCTAGCTCCAGGGAGTCTGAATGATCGTGCGGCGATACCGCGGCCTCCGCGTTTATTCGCTCCAGAGTATTTGAATGTATACGCGCAGACCGCGCACCCCGGCATTCGCTCCAGAATGTTTGAATGCACCCAGTATATTTCTTGAGTTGTATTCCGAGATACCTGCACGCCGACACCACGGCCCAGTAGTACTCCCGTCGAATAGCAACGAAAGGACATCCCTGTCCGCCAGTAAAGCATTTCGCTTGCCCTAGTGTGGCATACGCCTGTTGTACGATTTTTTTTCTTTTCTCGCCTGTTAGCCCTGGTGACAGCCATCTTATCTTGAAGCGTGATCTTGTCTCCGTAAACCCGGGTGACGGCAAGATATTGTAGGTTTAACCCGCCGAAGCTTAGATAAGAGTGCCTGAAAAGAGTATGTGTTTACGCAGCAGCTTATAGATTTAAACCGTCGAGAATAAAAAGTTCTTGCCCCGTAAAAACGTCCCGACGAACCAGAAACCGAGCTCCAGGTGTTTTCGCGATCTCTCCTTCACGGGTAGTCCATCGGTTTCCGAAGAGAGGGGCTTGTGTAACGTTTCACTCTAAATTAAGCGCGTTCAAAATTAATTTAAAATTAATAGTGCTTAATTTTCGTCTAGGCCAACAATGAACGTTACAACAATGGGAATTTTTCAAAGCGCTCGAACTCGGAGGATCACCGCGAACCCCACTATCGGCGCAAACGAAACGAACGCGCACGTTGATACGAGAGGAGGGAACGCGATAAGCTATAAAACCAAATCGCGCAGCGAGCTCGAGGAGATTATCATCCCGACGGCGAAGACTCCACTTCTCGAGACCGATCCTCGGGATCCCGCCGAGGACGGCCTCGTGCCGGCCCCGCTAAACCGACCTAAATTAACCAGGGCCTTCAGCCAAATTCAGACCAGAAACCGACCTGAAGAATTCGAAATATTAACTCGATCTCCCCCAGGTACCTGCCTACATAAACGTATTTCTGGACTCGGACTGCGTTTATTAGGATTTATTTCTAAATTGAAAACAATAAGACTATTTCGCACCAATCTGGAATCGGATGGTGCATGTTTTATTCTTATAATTCCGTAAGGTTTGTCACGAGCGTTCGCACACGAATTAAGATTATATTTGGTTATCGAAATAACTTATTTTCGTGGGCGAGCGATCCAGGCAATCTCACAGAATGAATAAAATACAATCGAACTCGGTCGGCTGGAATATCGGCGAGTTTCAATTGAGTTTATTCCGTAAGAATAAAGCTAACATTCAGATATAACAGCGACGAACATTGAAGTAACAATAACTCAAATCTAGTAAAGTCACTAAACACCTGTCAGCATACAGTTAAATTTGCATATACTTCAAAGTACTTTAGAGCAAATTTCGTTGGCATTAAATATTTGCAAATTGTAGAGTCAGTTCACATTTCATGTGGAAGATAGTAAACAGTTGTACAAATTCGATACTTACCCTGTGATAGCATATGTTATAGCGGCCTTCACACGCGCCGTTTTATAAGATAACCTCGAGAGGAATTTTGATCCACGGTCAAAGGTCGACTGCACTCTAAACATATCACAAGGAGTTACACGTGTACAGATGTGTACTTAATTTAAGCAAATTATAATTCCGAACCAGTCACTTCATAATTAAACGAAAGCAGAATCTTCCTTTTGTTTACACCGCAACTCATTGACACATTTAATTTTTATTTTGTTTTCCAGTTGTACCAACTTGATCCCGCAGGCCTTATACTTTGAAGCCCACGGGCATACATCGATGCACGCAAGGTGGCCTACCGTCTCCGAAAACCAGGACGAAAAATCAAATATAATTAAACTGTAAATTTATATAACCAACGCATTCATTTTATTTAAGTATGTACAGTAGTAGGGAATAAATGTATATAGTAGTCAAACCTGTTTCTTTAAGTCCGTCAGAGTAATAGCCAACTGAACCCTCACCCATACTAGAGCTACCAATCTTAAAAAGGGCATATTTGTTAATGCTACAGGGGCACTTTCCAAATTGATTATAAACCTGAAATTAATACGAAGCCCCCGTTAGCGTTGCAAGTTTGCGCAGTAGATTTAACAAAAAATGAACAAGCTAAACGCATTTACTCGTTAACTTCAATGTACCACTCAATCGTAACAGTAGAAGCCAGAAGAGAAACAAAAAACACCACAATGCCATCGCTATCAGCAATATGGGCATACAAAAAACTACTGCTCATTGAAGCCAGCATGCGTTAAATATGCAGGCAGCCACCTACACACCGAATGTAAAAAGAAATCTAATGATCCACCAATATGCGCAAACTGCGGAGGAAACCACAGTGCAAACTATCGTGGATGCCCACGCCACATTGAGCTATTAAAGCAACGAACTAGAACCCAACCGACTACAACCAGAGCTCCCCATAATACGTACGCCCACGTAAACAACACCCAGACATTTGCAGACAAACTCAAGAGCGGATTAAACTCAACTAACAATACAACTACTACAGCCAACGGATTAACAATACCCGATAACATCACACAACTTATCCTAGATCTAATAACACCTTATTTAAGTCAAATAAAATCTTTTATCACAAATACTCTGTTACCGCTACTTCTCAATGGACCATAAACATAGAAAAGCTATACAAAACTTAACCATCCTCAACTGGAACGCGAACGGAATCAACAACCAACGTTCATTATTCATAGCCTTCTTAGCCCGATACAACGTAGACATTGCCTGCATAACAGAGACCCACCTAGACGACACCATCAAATTTAAAATTCCAGGATATCACACCTATCGTAATGACCGGATATCTGCAGTAGCCGCAGGAGGAGTGGCGATTCTTATAAAAACAAAATTCGAACACACACGACTTCCAGAAATTAACAATCTAAAAATTGAAACAACAATGATAAAGGTTACACTAGATGACCAGAGCCAAAGCACAATAATAAGTGCTTACAGGCAACCAAACAAAAAGCTAATCCAAGAAGATATTAAAAAAATCTTCGATACTACTGGGCCACTACTAGTCATAGGCGATATAAACTCCAAAAACACCTTATGGGGCTGCAGAGCTACGAACCCAGAGGGAATAAAACTCGAAAAGTTTGCAACAAATAATGCATTCCAAATCTTAACTCCCGATGAATACACTTATTACCCTTACCGATCCGACCACCAGCCAGATATTCTCGATATCGTTCTCCAAAAATTTTTTAATAAACCAGTGTTTCAAAATGTCAACCGAACTCAACTCCGATCATCTTCCAGTACTTGTTTCTTTTACAAATACCTTAACTGTCAAACAACCCAACCCAAAGCTTATCAACGGGAAAATGGACTGGAACCAATTTAAAAATTTCTTAGACAACAATTTGCATTATTCTAAAAGCCTCTACACCACCGAGGACATAGATTCGATGATAAACCACATTACCACATCGATACAAAGCAGTACAAAATTTGCCTGCGAACCGCAAAAAAGGATCATTCCGAGGAAGCACAATTATCCCCCGAGATACATAATTGAACTAATCAAAACCAAAAGCCAAATTCGACGTGAATGGCAGAGAACCAAGAACCCCTTAACCAAAAATCGCCTGAACAATATTACACACCTAATCAAAAGGGAATTAGACAACGTAAGAATAAATACTTATAAACAACAGATAGCAGATCTTAGTCCAGAAGACATAGGGTTGTGGAGAACAACAAGAAACATATTACACCATAGAGAAGAAATTCCCACATTAACTACAGAACCCGATAATGGAAAGTATAGTTCTGACGCCGAAAAAGCTACTGCTTTTGCTTCTCACCTCGAAAAGACCTTCACTCCGGCAATCACTTGCACACCAACACATTTTATGCAAGTAATTAATTACATCGAAAGAAACCTACCTATACCGGATCACATAAAACCAACCTCACCCAATGAACTTAAAAGTATAATAGATAAACTACCCAAAAATAAATCTCCCGGCCATGACCTCATCACAAACACCATCCTCCAACTTAACAGATAAAGCACTTGCTTACTGAAGTACCATTTGTAATGCTTGTTTGAGACAGGGTTATTTTCCACAATCATGGAAGCATGCACAGATAGTCATGATCGCAAAACCAGGAAATACAAGGAAAAAGTAAACAACTACAGACCGATAAGTCTGCTAACTTCACTATCCAAATTATTAGAAAAGGTCATACATAAACGCTTGATTAATAGTATCGAAAACCTCAGCATATTACCCACCTTTCAATTCGGCTTTAGGAAAGGTCACTCAACCTGTCATCAACTACAGCGAATTAGTGAACTTATCGAACGGGGCTTCGAAAGCAAACTGTATATCACAGGAATCTTTTTACATATCGCGCAAGCTTTCGACAAAGTGTGGATCGAAGGTCTCAAAAAGAAGCTCCTAGACATTGACATGCCTATTAACCTTAAAGCCATCATCTTTTCCTTCCTGGAAAATCGAACCTTCGCAATTAGCGTTAACTCAACATTGTCTGAAACTAAAAACATTCGTGCTGGTGTCCCGCAGGGCAGCCTACTGGGACCAATCCTATTCAACATATACACCTCAGATATACCTGAAATTGCAGCAACGCTGGCAACATTTGCCGATGACACGGCCATTTTTACTCAAGCGGCCAAACTAGAAAATGCAGTGATAGCATTACAACATGCAACAAACAGCCTTTTCTCCTGGTTCAAACAATGGAATATGCAAATCAACGCTGACAAATGTCAAGCCAAAATATTTACCCTGCAAAGAATTAAAAACCCCCCTAATGTTCATATCAACAATAGTATAATACCTTGGAACCCAAATGACTCTGCTGTGAAATACTTAGGAGTTCACCTCGATACTCGATTAAGTTGGAAATACCATATTAATCACAAATTAACGCAATGCTATATTAGGCTAAGACAATTGTATCCCTTGATAAATAGAAATTCAACACTGAAAATTGAATGTGCGGTACTATTGTACAAAAGCCTGCTACGACCTCTGGCACTATATGCATCTCCCGTATGGTGTAATACTTCCAAAAGCATCATACAAAAACTGCAAAGATTCCAAAACAAGGTGCTGAGAAGCGCAGTTAACGCACCATGGTACATTCGAAACACTCAACTACATCAAGAACTAGGCGTATTATACGTGGAAGAGTTTATTAAAAAAATGTGCTAACAACTTTATTATTAACTCAAGTGCGTGTAGTGGTGCGGTGCACTATGAACTATTTCAAACAAATATTCACACTAGACTGAAACGCAGATTACCGCAAGATATCATTCAACCTAATCACGAACAAAATTAAATCACTATTATTGTTATTGTTACTCATTATTGTTAATCGTTACTGTTTTTACATACCCATGAGACTGCTAATTAGTCTTGAAACAATTTTTTGGCTTCGCCTAATTGTTTCGCCAGTTATCCAATTATTTCAGGCTTAACCTGTATATTTTTAGTTGAATTATACATCCTTTTGCATTTCAAATTCTTCTATTTTCCAAAGCAGCGTATTTTATACCTGGATCAAGTTCCTATCGTTTGCACGATGCCCTCTCGACCTGCGCTATCTCTTATCAGAGTGCGAGTCTCCCTTTAGAAACGAAATTTTCGTCCGAGGCACTTATTCTTCTCGCCTCAGGCGGCGCATTTCGCGGGGCCGAGGTTTGATTTTGTTCAAGTCAAATTACGTGCGCTCAACCAATTTCAATGAGCAGTGTGTTTCTAAGGGCTGATTATGATCAGGTACGATTGCGCTTTTCTGTCTTATTATCTCCATAGTAATTATATTTTCCTTAGCTCTTAATTACCAGTTTCATATACGAGTTTTTCTCGGAGGCCAAGCCTTATCGCACTTTCAACACCTGCTGGCGCTCTGCTTAGTTGCTGCCGTTCGAGGGTGCTTTTGCTGTATTCCATTATGGTAGCAGATCACGACCAACTTATTTTAAACAACAGGGTGTAGCAACCCCCAGCCGGCGTTCGCCTGTTAGCCGTTTTTGCACGTTGGTGAAGCGAGGTTAGTTTGTGCGATTCCGAGATATATCGTATCTTCAATACATGTATTTTACATTTATACATTTTAAAACCGTAAATATTTAAAATTTAAATGCATACGTTCCGCAATTATTAACATGTAATGTAACATTCAATTTCATACATACTCTTATTTTAATATTATATCTAATTATGCTATATTTAAAGTTGCTATTTTAATGTGTATTTCGACCCTCTGTAAAAGGTACAGTCACGCTTTTTTATTTCAATAGCCTAAACAGAAGGTATTATTAAATGATTGAGGTATGCATATCCCATGAATAATTTGAATTTAGAGTTATTAAAATAACCCGAAAGGGGTTTTTAATTTTATGTGTGTCGCAACCTTCAGTTCACGTACACAATGTTGTTATAAAATTGTTTGCATTTTAATTATTCTGATAATTTATTACTGACACTACAAGTCTTTTTTATTGCTTATTAATTAAACGCTAGTCACTTGTAGTTTATTTTTCTTATTATTTGAAATCTTTTGATTTCTGGCGCCCATTTCCATTTCCTTTCCTTTTTTGAAGACATTCCAGGGTGCATAGCTGATGATTTGAACCTACGATCTAAGGCCGCCGATATTTGAGTTAGCTAGGGCCGTTGCGGTGAGTAAAGAGTTTTTTTAGAGCTGCCGTGGTGTATAAACGGTAGGGGGGTTGATCTGCGATTTTTTTACTACCATCAATTATTTTAATTAGTCAATCGCAGGTCGGATTCTTTATTGTTTCAGTCTCATTCTATTATAATTTAGTTACTGTAATCAAATTTATCAATGCTATGTATAACAAACTGTCATTTGTTGATCTGGCAATAAACTATATTAAAAAAAAAAGATATTGCTTGCGTGTGAGCTCATAAATAGGGATTTGCAACGGCTATTCGACATTTCTAGGAAACACTCCCTTAAGCTTAATGCTAATAAATCCACTGTGATGTTATTTGGCAAACGAAAAGATGTTGGTAATGCCATAAATTTCATAGATGTAAAAATAGAAGGTAATCGAGTACCTGTTGCCGAGTCTGCGAGAAATCTGGGACTTGTGCTTGACGGAGCTTTTCGCTTCAAGAAACATGTGTCACAGTGCTTGCAAAGTGCTTACAATAATCTAAGACTAATTTTTCATAATCGACATGTTCTGAGTCAAAAAATTAGAATAACACTTTGTAATAGTATGGTTCTATCTAAAGTAGATTTTTGCGATTCGGTATATGGTCCATGTTTAGACACACAAGATACTTACAGAATACAAAAGCTCCAGAATGCATGTCTGCGATTAATTTTTGGTATAAGAAAATATGAAAGAATTTCATATAAATTAAAGGAAACCAAATGGTTAAATATGTGTAACAGACGCTTTCTCCATGCTGCTTGTCTTTATCATAAAATTTTACTTTTTAAATCACCTCCATATTTATATAACAAAATAACTTTTCGTACCGATGTCCTCAACTTAAATTTGAGGTCTAGAGGTAATGTCACTATTCCTTTGCATAATTCTGAATTAGGTAAACGGAGTTTTTCATATCGAATTGCCGAACTATACAACGGCTTGCGTCAAACAACGCTCTTTGCCACGGTTTCGGTACCAGCTAAAATCGATGCTACTCGGAAAGCAAAATGTTCAGTAGAACATATTTACTTGTTGGTGAATAGTCATTTATGTAGTTATGATTTATTTAGTGAATGCGCTATTTTGATTACCATTGTTATTGTTTTTTTTACACTAGGGTTACGTGTCAGAGCAGTCCACAACTTTCGTTGTGTACTGAACCTCGCCTTAAAATATACAAACATTGTTTTTTAATTTTATATATATATTTCTTGAACAAATAAAGGCAATTTATTATTATTATTATTTATTTCATACAATATTTCATATAAATTAAGTCATGTAGGTTTTCATGCGCTCATCTGCACCAATCAACTTCTGCAATTCTATAATAACATACATTTTAAATTTGAACACAAGTTCCCACAATAAGATGTCGTTAGCGTACCCCCAACGTAAAGTATTAAAAATGATTGATGCATCAAGACACAAATTTTCTGTTTGTATAACTTTTTCAACAATCACTTCAGTAAAATTTTCGAAATTACACTTGCACGTTTCAAGTCGTTGATTTTAACCACCATTAAGTTATAAATAGGCAATAAATTTGACAGCGTGTCACGTAAAGTGTAAATTTGTTCGCGGGGTTCTTTGGAATAATCCTGCAAGTGTCGTTGTTCACAATGATCCACTCTATGTTCACTTAAATCACATTTGAAAGTTCCTTGTTTGGCTATCACAAACATGTCCGGTAGAGCCTCCAGAAAAACTATGAAAGCTTCCGCCGTGAATGAAACGCCAGTCCCAATGTCAGCTTCAGGATTCTTGCCACACGTGATTTTTTTTATAAGGATCCAAACCCAAATGAACAACTTTGCTAGAACTGTTTAAAGGCACATAGAGATCGCATAATAGACTCTTCTTTTCACGGCGGGTTGGCGGATCTCGGGTGTCATCACAGTTGTTACGTCATAGCAACGCATCGTCTCCTGCATGAACACCCTTAGGTCCTTCTCGGTGGCGTTTAGCTGTGGCGAGGCTCCCTGATCTCGTCCACTGCTACTGATTTTTATTTAAAAACGGAATTTTCGTACTTGGTTTTACGGTCACTGCTGCAGCCCATCTGTAAGTGTATATTGCTTCTTGACGGTTATTAATTCTTCTGGGGTTCATCTTGGATGCACTAGTAAACGGAAGACTGTTGTCTGGAGGGTTAAAACAAATCGGTGCAGTATAGGTTAGATAGCCGCTTTTATACAAATCACGAAAACATTACGTCAAGGTCAGATAATAAGCGTGCTTAGAGCGTACAAGCAGAATCGTCTACCATGCTTTTTAAAACTGGACAA